>JAVQJD010028101.1:0-13735 GCA_036023655.1 Nannoperca australis | reverse complement strand
GCACACGCGCGCACACACACACACACACACACACACACACACACACACACACACACACACACACACACACATATATACACACACAGCTCTGTTCAATAAGTTAACATGTGACAGACAATACTACTAAGCTATGCTCTAGGTGCAGCCCAGCCCAGCATCAGACCACTGACGACATTAATGGTGTGTGTGTCTGTGAGTGAGTGTGTGTATGTGACAGTGCATGTGTTTTGGAGGCTGCAGTAGACGTTACTTTCGCTCCATCTCCCTCATTACTTGCGGTCACTTGGAGCTTACGGCCGTGCTGGACGTGGCTTCATAAGGAGCATGCTGTTTTTTGGCATCCGCAGTATGGTGTGTGTGTGTGTGTGTGTGTGTGTGTGTCTGTGTGTGTTTTGGGGAAGGGGTGGGGGTTATAGTTACTGTAATTTTGCTTGTAGTTAGTTTTTCTATTTTTTGCTCCCCTTGTTATCCACACAGCATGAACATTGCTGTTTTCCTGCTGGTTCATCCAACAGCATGTGTTTATAAGATGTCATCTCCTCACCCACTTAAATGAATTCCACTGGCGCTTTGTTAGGATGTGTCTGGGTCTGTAGTGGGCCTGTACTGGGAGCCTGAGGTGGCTCCTTTACATCTATCTTGAATTTTGTGTTGTCTCCAGAAGGGTAGAATAAAACATGAATCATCATCCACAAAAGGGTCTACCAGCATAGACTTTGAGAGAGACACTTAAGAACTGGCTTGAGCGACACATTAAAAATAATTGGATGAGTGGAATTTAGGGAGAATTTGCATTTAAATTTTAGTGTAATTCCCTTTGATGTGACGGCAATGTGTGGCAGCATCCGGCCCCTAGTTTGCATAGAGATTGTTGCCACGTTGCATGTGCCAGAGCTCCACGGAGCCTGAGGTGATAATGCATTTCTTGTGTTCCTGTTACAAGTGGACACTGAGGGCTAGCTCTCACTCTTGTGTGTGTGAACACGAATGTTTCGCACAGCTCGAGGGAGGGGAGAGAGGCAGTGTGCTTGGGGAGGTTGGTGGCAGAAATTGAAAGAAAAGAACAAAAAAAAAATACCAACATGAAATTATTCATTACTTTCCCCTAGGCATATGTTGAAAGTGAAGCGCAGAGGAGGAGAGCAGAAAGAAAAGTAACATATGTCAGAAACACAAACGTAAACTGGAGAGGTGGCAGGGAAAATGGATTTAGAGGAGATGGAAAGAGTGTATGCAGGAGACAGCTGGTGGAGTGGAGGCAGAGATGGAGAAGAGAGGCGGAAATAAAGAGGAAGAGAAGAGATGAGCACAGGTGTAGATAGCAGTAGACGACCATTTTCTCTCTTGACAAGAATCAGTGTTACAAGAGTAATTCTGTCAGCTCTCTGTACACTTAACAAGAGGGGCCGGCTTCTTTTTGGATTTCAAACGGGAATGACAATAAGAATCGGGCAGATTTTTTAAATTTAGACAGGGATTTCAACAGCAGCGTCTGCTGGTTAATCCTCTGCAGTGGCTGGTAAAAGTGCAGCAAGTGGAAAGGAAGTCTAGAGCAACAGAAAGGATGTTCAGCTTAGCTAAGGGTACTTGATCACTTTCAGCCAGGCAGGGACTAAAATTAAAAATCCATTTGCTCCCCACAACTTATTTGATTTTATTGTGTAGCTCATGCGTACAAACCTGAAGGAAGCAGGGGCACTTCATAATGATGGATAATAAATAGACTTTATTCCACAAGATGATGTTTGTGCAACAATGTGCTGTCTTCGGGGATTGAAAGTGGAGCATCCAAATGTACAAAATGATCTAAACAGAATAAACAAGCATACAAAATACATCATAAGCCCTGAACTTGAATGCTTTGAACCCTGTAAAAGTGGAATTAATATACATTCAGGCATCAATTTTTCCCTCTACTAAAAGTAGGCTTACTCTTTTGGGGTCTGAAGAAAGCACTTTATTGCAACAACAGCTTGTGAAATAGAGTCAGTGCTGTATATCTATCATACTGAAGTGCTCCTCCTTCCTATAGACGTTATATTCATCTTGTACATCGTTCCTTGTAAAATAACCTGTGTCATTTGGAGAACATTTGTATTCAAAGTGCTTCACACTACAGTGTATACAAACACCATGGGTGGTGTTGACCCTTAACTCTGGCAGTGTTAGTGGCGTACTCCCTGTGCATTGAGTTATAGATGATGACCACATGGGGAAAACGGTCACAGCGCCTGTGGGGAGTTGTCACACTCCCGGAAAGCACTTAGAGCCCTGAACTCATGGCCCCAAAAAGCCTGTGCAAAGCAGTAAGTCTGTCATTGTTCTTCCAGAGGCTTTGCTTGCTAGTAGTGTCTTAACTGGGCCTGGTATCAAACCTCGACACTTTTTGAGTACTGGCTAAAATGTGTCCATTGCACCAAGTAGTGAGAGCTGACATTGAATGCTTTGGTCAGATATTTAGTCTGGTTTCTCTAGTTTTTATCAGCTCTTTACAGAATTTAACTGATTTTAGACTGTATCTATATTTGTTTAACTTGTGCATTTATATAGGTTACTTTTGAGAAATTACAAGAAAAGCTTTTCTAGAAAAACATGTTTATATACCTCAAAGTAAGAAATCAGTATTGCTTTGGTATTGGTACTGAAAGGTAGGCATACTATTGCCATCGTGAATCAAACAATACCCAGCCTTCATCCTAACTGGTGGTTTTCTTCTCTGAAAAAGCAGTATCCTTTCCTGTTCAAATACCTGCTTTAATATATTGTTCTAATATCCCTACAGAGGGACGTACAGGGATGAGTGAGTTCAGAGAAAGAGCACTATATGGCTGACAAGTCTTATGGGACGTCTTCACAGCCCTGATTTAGACACCACTACTTCTCTCTGGAGTTTTAAAACACGAACAGAAATACTGTGTATTGGATGGCGGAGCCCTAGTTTTACGTATGCCCTCCTTAGCCAGTCTGCACTCTAAGAAAGGCTTTGTGTAATTTAAAGCCAAATTAAAATGGCTACTTTGTGTGTATGTGTGTGTGTGTGTGCGCGCAACGTTGCAGTTGTGACTAAACCAGTAATGCTGGAGTAAAAAAGGACACTCATATAGGACCCACATGCACTCAAGCAGTGCCTGTGGTTTGCAGAGGTGGAGGGGGGTGTCAGTCTGTCCCCCTGCTCTATGTTCATAGCTTCCAGGAGGAGTTGTCATTCCGCTGTGTCACTTTGTCACTCACTCGCTCCGCCACCACCAACTCCTCCTCTTCTTCTTATTCTAATTTCCACCCTCCACTCCTCCATCCATCATTATCCCCCTCCTCTGCATGGCCTCCACCTGGTGTGCCCTGCACTCGCCATTCCCTGCTCTTCAGAGTGTGTGTGTATGTGTGTCTTGCAACCCCCCCCCATGACTTGTGATTTGTGGTGAGCCTTGGATAGCAGACCCTGGCCATTGAAGGGCAACTCAGGGGGAAACGTGGCTGCAACGTTGTTGTGACGTGGCTGTGGGAAAGGGGACAGGAGCAGCTCTGAGGGAGAGGAGGAAATGTCAGCATAGGAAGAGACTCAGCGCGCACACACACACACACACACACACACACACACACACACACACACACACACACACACACTTGACTGTACTGACACCTCAGCACTCTTACACACTTCACTGAACAGTTCAGACCAGCACCACTGACATCATCCAACTCCTACCTTCTTTCTGTGTTCCCCTCTCCCTTTTTCTCATTTTTTCCTTGACAATACTCTTTCTTCCTTCTCCTTTTTATGCTGTCTCTATTCCCTCTTGCCCTCTCTCCATGTTTCACACTGTTCTCTTTTTTCCCTTTCTCACCCATATTTCTTTCTTCCTTTTTCTCCCTCCCTGCCTCTCCTCCCTCCTACAGAGCCCTCAGTGAACCCATCCAATGCTGGCGTTGTGGCGGGAGCTGTGATTGGCTCCCTGCTGGCCCTCCTTTTGGTCGCCGCTCTCATCTCCGTGCTTGTCACTCGTAGCCGCAGGCAACAACAGGGTTACCGTGCCAATGGCGGCAGTGACATGAAGACACGCGTATTTGGTGGCGGCAAGAAATCCAGCAAGAACGGCACAGGCACCGGCGGTGTCGGAGGCGGAAACAACAACGGCCCCATCTACGTTTACAACGACAGCACATCCCACCAGGGCCTCGGAGAGAAAAACAACCACCACCAGCCGCTCACCATAGGAGGCCGCCCTGAAGTTGTTGCCACTACACCCACCGCCCAAGATATCCTGCTGAGCAATGAATTAGATGACGCAGAGAGGAGGAAGTTTGATGAGCTTGAGGAGGAGGAGAGGTATGACCACTTCACTGGAGGGGCCCCCATCCTTCAGCTTCGCCCACCGCATGACCAGGACGATATTATTGGAGATTACCTGGATGATGACATGGAGTCCCAGCGGGACGGCTCCGTCATCTCACGGACTGCTGTCTACGTATAGAGGAGGAGGAGAGGAACGGAGGAGGAGAAAAAGGAGGGATGGAAGATTCCTCCCTAGGATTTTGTGGCTGCAGGGTCTCATCCCTGTCTGATTTGAGAAGAGAAAATACCACTTTTTATTTTTGAACATTGATTTGAAATATAGCCAATTATTAATCATAGTGCAGCCCCCGACTGAACTGGACTGAATAAACAGGACACGGGTGTGGTGGGATGTTCTGAAAGGAGCTTTGCTGTTATCTGGTCCTTAAGAACTAAAAACCAAACCAAGAATAGAAACAACCTGGCTCCCACCGCTTCTGCTCATGCTATCGTTATCACTGGGACCTTGACAAGGACTCTTGACAGACTAAAAGAGAAAACTATGTAGTGTGGGAGTGGGATAATGGAATCATGATACAAGCTTGGCTATAGAGAAGGCAACTCACTTGCTTATTCACTCTTATCTTCACCAAAACAGTAGAAGTGGAAGGGGTTGTCAAGCAGTTGCGTGTTGTCTGCTCTTCTCAGTCCTCCTGTGGGAAACCTTTTGTTTGGTAACGCTGTGACAGCTCGTGGGTAGTTAGTAGCTAGTGATGGGTTGGGAGGAAAACATTTGAAGGTATAGACAGAAACCATCAGGTGATTTAAAAAAAGAGAACAATGTATTTGCTCATGTCTACTGACGACTTTTCATTCCGCTCTCTGCCTTCTTCTCAAACCTAAAAAAAAAAAAAAAACTTATCTGCACACTATCAGCGACAATAGACACTCTTGAATTCACAAAATTCAAAAAGAACATTAGGTCCTTATGTGCTGCGCAAATACAAGAGAAGCTGAATTTAACAAAGTAAGTTTGCAGAGAGTTTCAACTTAGTTCTTAACAAGGTATTCCCATGCAAACTTTTGTACTGTGCCTGGAGGTAAGAGACAGTAAACAAGAGATGAGGGAATGAGGTGTAGTCGATCTGACAGGGTCAAGGGATGGAGAGGGGGAGGCAGGAGGCAGGAGAACTAGAGAGGAGCATGTCTCTTCTTTTCTCATCCTCCTCATCCTCGTCTCTCCAGAGCTCTCCTGACAGGAGGAGTTTGATTGGTAATGAGCCATGAAGTCGCGCTTTAGCCGGGACCAACAGATTGCCACCACTTATCGTTTATGACGTGGCGATTCCTCCCCCTCCCACCTCTATCTCTCTCATCCCTCCGTCTCTCTCTCTCTCTCTTCATCCCTCGCTCCCAGTGTTTATGGGGAGTTTATGATTTATCCGGGGCTGTGTCAAGGTCAGGGCCACAGAGAGCAGGGGAGTATTTTACTGCTCCTGATGTGTCAAACGCCCCACTTACTCTATTCCAGCCCCGGCCTGCCCTGACATGCCAGGACTGACTAATCCACCTGGAGTGGCCATGTTCACTCCACTGCATGGACGCCACCACCTCCTCCCATTCTTTAGTAAATGGCCGGATGTAACAGAACCCCACCTCCAAAGTAGTACAACCGCATTAGGTTAGATAGATTTTCAATGAAATCATCTAATATTTCTTTCCATTAGCGGATGTTGTTAAATGTAGTGAATTGATCGGGAGACATAAAAGGTTGTGTCCACAGCGAAGCTATGGGGGTCATATTGACTAACAGGCAACAAGCGATGAAACGGCCCTTTATAATGCAGCTTCAGGGCTGATTGTCTCCTGACTGTTAATTTATCCTTCTAACAAGCCACCGGAGGCCCGCTCAAGCAAATATTACTCGTGGCTACTGTGCACTGCTATCTTGGAGGCTCGGTGTGCACGATTTTATGCGTCACTGTATCTATGTAGCCACTGGATAACTGTGATGGACAATCTTGGAGAGAAGCCCTACTGTAGCTCCTCTAATCATGCTTTTCCTGGCCTTCTAATCAACTCCCCTTTGACCCAATGGGAATCTGCTGAGTCCTGTTCTCGAGGACTGTACTGACCTCTTGTAAAGCCCAGCTAAGATCTGGGTTACAGTTCGCTGCAGGTCATGAAGTAAAATGCAGGGTGACCCATTGCCAAGGGCAAGGACGACTGAGCTTGCCCGCATTTCTCATCATAGGCAAGGAAAGGCAGCTTTATTTATATAGCACATTTCAAACACAGAATCAATTCAAAGTGCTTTACATAGGCAAAGAAAACACATCAGAAATTGTAAAATAAAATGTTTCTTTTAAAGGTTTTGTTAAAGTAGAAAATAAAAGAAGTTCGATCCATATTTATCCTGATGTGTACACAATTTTAGACCTACTTCACACAGTAATCTTAGGGTGACCCTGACCCTTGCGTCCCTTGTGTGGCTTAGCAGTCAGAGAAATTCGTCAATTCCTCTCCAGGTTTTTGCATTAACCTTGGTTAAACTTATTTTTAAAAGGGTCCCAGTCTGTAAACACTTGAAGTCTTCTAAATACTGTCCAATCTTTTTTCAATTCCACATAGCTGCTTTTAACCTTGAACTACAGAGGTGAGAAACACATGCAATACAGTACAAGTATCTGTATAGGGTGAGACAGTCCTTGTTTGCCATTGCCATAGCTGTTGAACTTCAGAGAGGCGGAGAGAGAGAAACAGGAGGCCGACGACAAAAATGGAGACAGCGTTCAGTGTTTGAGCATATTGTAAGCCAGTGTGTTCAATAGGATTATCGTCTAATGGCCTTAGCTTATACATAAATGCAAGTCCTGTCAACCTGGGGTACAGTAAATTTACTGAACACAGCTGATTTATCACAACAGCTCGAATATAAAAATGTATTACTTATTTTTGCACTGTCACAGCTACAAAGAGAAATATGAGTGTAGTACTTGGTTCCTGGGGTAAAAATAGCGACATGGGACAAAACTGTTGTATGTACATTTTGGTGTGAGGTATCTGTGTACTATATATGTAAGCATCTTTATTTTTCTTGTGAAAATGTGGATATTTATGAAAATGTAAATATCAGATCGATGGAGCCAGTGTTGCCGGTGTAATGGAAGTAAAGAGGATGGCGTTCTTGGATGGCTAAGCCTAAAGTTCAAATGTCTGAGGGCATTCAGAATGTAATTTTTAATCTAATAAATACCTCGGTGGTTTGGGTGTTATGACGTACTGAACTGACTTAGCCGAGTTTACCTAAAGCCTAACAGTCGAATTCTATTGGGGGGGGATTATATATGCTTGCTTGTATCATTTCTTTGTTCAAGTTAGCATTGCCTGCATTTCCACACAAAAAGCACACCCTATTTTTTTGCACAATTGGCTTCTCCTTGACAGACACCCAGCACAATGCAGAAATACCCCCAGTACACATAATTTAGCAGGTAGACCGTAACCACACAAGCGATGGTCTGTGTTGCGTCTGAGTCAGCTGTGTGTGTGTGTGTGTGTGTGTAGTTGTGTGTCAGTGTGTATTTGCGTGATGCTTGGGGGCTTTGGGACATCTCACTGCCATTGGGGCTGTAACCTGAGAAGCCACCTTTTGTCACCGTGGAAAACTGGCAAAGTGAAGATATTATTGTGCATTTCGAAGACGCACTCCTTTGCACACACACATACTGTACATATACATACGCAGAATGCAGAGAAACATTCGCCCACACACAAACACCCCTCAGTCACTCTCATTATGCTCACTCCCACAGCCAAACTGTGCAGAAGACACCTCATACCTGACAACTGTGCCATCTCCTGACATGAGCCCACACAGAAATGCGCTCGCATAGCTACACACACACACACACACACACACACACACACACACACACACAGAGAGACACTTCTTCTTCCTCTTCTTGCTCAGTGGCTCTGTCAGGACATATACAGTGTCCTGTTACTGTGGAAAGAGCCGCAGCATGATGTGTCCCCTGCTCCACTGCTTTCTTATTCTCCATATAGTCCAACCTGTTCTCGAATCAATGACCATGTAGAGCAGCGACAACTACACATTCAAGTACACACACCTTTCGCCCCGTGTCAGAGAAGCAGGCCTTTTAGGAAACAGTTTGTCCGTTCCACCTTTTGTTCGACTGAGGAAATATAGCTTTCATAAAAATGCCACTGCGCTGACCCCCCTCCCCTCCTGGATCTCTGCGAATGCTTTTAGAGAGTCGCAACTTCGTACTCATCTCCAAAATGTTGTTTTCGACTTCTCTCACTTCAGCCACCTCCACCACCGCCTCCACACACACACACACACACACACACACACACCAACATCGGCTCCCAAGTAAAGCTTGTCAGACAAAATGCTTTTAGAGAAATCCACGATCCTGGCCCAGGGTCTAGCACAAGGTTAGAAAGTCAAGATACCCAATATTTTTCTTTTCTAGAAAGCCACCTACTGTTGCTATTTCTTTGGCTTCAAACATCTGATGACTAATCAAAGCCTTAACATCTCCCATCTCACTCGCATAAAAGAAGAAAAAAAGAGAAAACCTTCCTGTGTACATAGTATAAATATATAAATATGTAGCAGAGAAAAATAATTACTAATTTATGGTGTCATGTTTGTGTATTTCTCAGTGACGGCAAGCATGAAGGATTTATTTTCTCCTATTACAGTTTCTCCTCTTTTCTGTTATTTTGCAGTGCTTTATAATTTATGTTTTCTGAGTGCTTTATTCTTGACTGCTGCGCTGTGATTGCTGCCAAAACTGGCAAATGTGCTTCTTCTATACAAATGAATTGTACACACAACAAAAGTCTTACTCCAAAATGTGCTTTTTATTATTGACTGTTCTGTGTAAAAGTTGTTTTTCTTTTTCTTTTTGTATTTTTTTAATTTCAAATTAATTTTGGTCTTTAAAAAAAACAGAATAAGAATTGTTGTCACCATTTTGTCGTGTTTTTCTATATTTTTCGTATTTGGTTGCTATTAAAGACTCCTTGATTTTTGAAATGTCCCGGTGTTTCTGCGTGTGGTATCTGTTTCTCCTTTTCTTCCCCTCTGTCTATTTAACTCTTGAGGTTAGCTTGGATGATAGCGCAGCCACATTGAATAGAAGTGCCAGTCATTGATTCTCACTGATTAGATTTATAGATTAATTGATGGGGATATGAAGTGGCCTCTCGGTCTCTTGTCACCCATCCTTCACACTCCAGACACACCACCTCCCTGTTTGTTTTTTCTCTGTCATTTCCTGTTCTGGCTGTTTGTCTCATTTCAGTTTTGATAAGTGTGTGTGTGTGTCAACAGAGGTGTGATAACAGGCTTATGGGAAACTGAGCACAGGAACAGGGGAAGCCATTTTGTGGATTGCAATTGTCCTGTATTCAAGCTCCACCTCTTCCCAGTCTCTCCAATTTGTACATGTGTCCTGGTTGGCTGAAGTAAACTTGCTGCCTTGGTAACGGGTATGTAGGAGACTGCTGTAGTTGTTTAAAGGGCAAATGTTTCTATCAGGGTTTTCACCTGAGCATGTGGATAATAAAGAGTGATGATAACAAGTGCACACGCCTTCTCATATTTCAAAAGGTGCATATATATATATATTATATATATATTATAGATAAATAATCATTATGTTCAGTGGGGCCCCAATGCCCCTCAGGCAAATATATTACACTGTACATACACGCAGAGAAAAGGATAGAGGTGAGGAATGCAGTGTTGTAGCTTCAGTGGTTTTCCTGGAGGGAGACAGTTTGTGTTTTCAGTTGGGGAATGTGCAGGCCAAGCTGAAACTCGGTGAATGGAGCGCCTCTCAAAGGCTGCATTGTTTAAACTCTGACTAAACCAAACTGGTTTGGTTAAATTTTAACAGAATGGCATGTAGAGGTTGCATGTAGGTTGTCCCGTGTGTGTACAGGTGTATGTGTGATTGTTCTGACGTGTGTGTGTTCATGCCTATGTGCACCTGCCTTATTTGGTTTACATACAAGTACTCTGTGTCCCCATTAAATGATACAATCAAGTTCTGCTGTTAACATCCCAACGATGGTGACAGTTGGTTTAAGACGGTTATGGCAGCGCGACCCGTGATATTTGCGTTGAGCTTTGATGTCGTCATGTATCTGTGTGTCGTCCTGGCTCCTTGTCACAGTTCATTTTTGTTTCAGGCTTCTTCTGTCAATGCATAGCTATTTACTGCGAGTCCAGCCCACCATCTGGCCTCTCTAATTGCTTTGGATTTGGGGCTGGCGAGATAGAGAAAACACACACACACACACACACCACAGAGAGAGAGACTGAGAGAGACAGACACAATCTGACTCCTTTGGTTTTCTAGCTGAATGCAAAAGACTCGAACACAGCACAAAGGCTTTTAATGCTGCAGCTAACAGCTCGTGCAACAATTGCATTTTTGTCTGCGTTTGTCACAGAAAAAGGTATGCACCTCATGTGAAAGCTGTGACCCCGTAACGCAGAACCTGGCCTATTTGAGCTCCAGGCAAATAACCTGGATCTGAAGCCAAAGTGACAGCAGCTACGCCAAGCACTACCACTGTGTTCAACATTAGCTTATAGTGATGAGACATGGTGCAGTGCCCCTGGGCAATCTGGCTAGCTGGTAGTGGCACTGTTTATACCAAGTATGTGTTCTTTGGTCATACGGCGTGTTAAAGAAGTATGTTCATGTGTTTAGGCACCCGTTGAGTGCTTTGCTGGGTTGCAGACCAATTAGATTTCGTGTGTGTGTGCGTGTGTGCGTGCGTGTGTGCATTAGCACACAGATCCACTCTGGGCTCTATCTGCTGATAACTGCTAACACAATGCTCCTCATTTAACCTCTCACCCTCCGACTCCAGACCTAACTAATAAATCCCAGAGTGAGTGATGAATGGCCAGGACTGTTGCATGGATGTCTGAGTGATGAATGTGCTGGCCTGGGCGTTCAAATGGATTAAAGCAAGTGTCTACCTCTGACCTCAATTATGAAAGTAGGTTCCTGCATATGTTTATTGGCTTTAAAGCGATTTTTTTTCTTTTCTTGCCTATGGTGACACATCAAATCTCCAGCTGTGTGTCTGGAGAATTTTTTATCAAACACTCTATCCTTTTAACTGTGAAATTATTTTAACTGACAATGATAGGTTTCTCATTATGTTGGTCCTGTGCTCCAGCACATTTTATCTTAATCATAGTACATAGTCCTGCAGTTTTAGAACAAAGATCGTAAGCATGGAGACATGGTAATTAGACAAGGTAATGGGAGTTTGTGGCCAAATAGTGGAATGTTCTTCACTGGCCAAGTCATCTGACCTCAGTCCAAACACGTGTTTCAGACTAGACTGGAGGAGACAAGCCCCTGAGAAAAGCAAGACATGAAGATTGCTGCAGTACAGGCCTGACAGTACATCACAAGGGGAAATAACAGGTGTCAGCTGATGTCTGTGGGTTTCATTTGGTTTCTCTTCCTATTTCCTGTATAACAAGACTAAGAGTCTACAGCCATGCTAGCAGCTCTGTGGCTGTACTTTGGCACAGCATTGCATTGAGCTAAATGTTAATGTTGGCATGCTAACATTTTGTGACAATACTAACATGCAGATGTTTAGCTGTTTATTTTGGGTATAATTTTTACCATAAAGTATCTTAGTTTAGCGTGTTAAAATGCATATATTCACTCAGTGCAGCTGAGTCTGATAGGAATGTCATTAGTTTGGTATTGTTTGTTGAGTTATTTCAGTGTAGACCATCTCAGTCATCTCTAGAGCCATGCAAATCATATCTGCATTGTTCATCTGATGTGGATATAAACTTCCTCAAATTAAACATGTGAGTCACTACTTGAACCTCATAGTCATTGTGCAAAGTCTAAACATGAGTATTGTGTCACTGGCCAAATCCCATCTAGTCTATAGTGCCAATACTATCTGACTATATTTCACACATCAGTTTATTGCCTTCACTGTTTATATTGCTCACTTTCACACAGTTTTGTTTAATTGAAATTCAATTTAAGTCCATATTTAATTTCAAAATCTCTTGTGTGGAGTTCTTAATTTTACACTGCCTGAGCCAGTTTGTTGACAAATTGTAGTTTGTTGACAATTTGAGAGTCCAATTTGGTGTCTGACTATGATTTGTGAAGGTTAAATTAGGTTACAGTACTTTTCAGTTCCACAGGATGTAGTGCAGTTTGTTTTGTGGAAAGGATATGTCTGATTTAATCTACCGTCTTCTCTTACTTTGGTTACTTGAATGGAGTTTGTTTTGGGTGGAAGCTGGGAAGGCAGTAGCTTCAGGCAACAACCACTCATCCACTGTTTACTCTGGAAACGGGCATTAATTTATTACCTAAGATGTTGATGAAATGCACATGAAAATACAGTTATTTCTGACCTAAATATATTCAAAAAAATACAGTGTCAAAGAATGGTGAGCTGGGTTGATTGACAACATCAATTTCAACAGAAATGTTCCAAGCAATGTAACCTTCATGTCGAAGTAATGAGCCCATTTTTTAAACAAGAGAGGGTGCTTTAAAAGCACCAGCCTGGCAAATGTATTTCTTCGAACAGAGTACTCTTATCATATTAGCAAGGTGAAAGCAGAGGTTACATTTGTAAATAATCATAGGAAATTGGAAATTGTTATCATTCCTCTTCCTCAAACGGTATACGATAACATCTGATCTTCTGGCTTCTGGTCATTCAGTTTTGTTCATATGTATGTCTGCTAAACACACACACACACACACACACACAGAAATACACACTCAGGCAGGCAGACAGACGGGGGAGTGGATGCTCCTGTTTCCCTTGGAGGCCTCCTGGGTGTTTACTCTTCCTGTCCCGTGCTGACAGGGCTGGAGGTAACTAGGTGGTTTGGCGTCTCCCGTCTCCCCCGGGGTACCACATGCTCGGCCAACTGCTGGGAGGGCAGGGAATGGCAGGGAGAGAGGGATAGTGCGAAAGAGATAGTATGGAGAGAGGGCAAAGAGGGCGTGATGGTGTGAAGAGAATGGAGGGATGAGATCTGAGGCCTTGTGAATTGGCAAAAGCTACAGAGACCTAGCGGGTATATAAATTTAACAGTAACTAATGCAAGATTGAATAAAAGTGGAAAAGAGATGAAAGGAGAGGAGGAGTCTGGAAGGACAGACAGAGCAAAGGGGCAAAAAGCAGAACAAAAAAGGAGGAGAAGCCTGATTAAAGATGGAGTAGAGATGGCTGAGTGAAGGGCGGACGACGATCAAGGCTGAGTTGTTGCAGCTGTGTTGATTTAGCGTCTCACAGCTGTGTGTGTGTGTGTGTGTGTGTGTGTGTGTGTGTGTGTGTGTGTGTGTGTGTGTGTGTGTGTGTGTGTGTGTGTGTGTGTGTGTGTGTGTGTGTGTGAGTGTGTGT
>JAVQJD010028095.1:0-15653 GCA_036023655.1 Nannoperca australis | reverse complement strand
CCCCCCCCCCCCCCCCCCCCCCGCGGGGAGGGAGGGCGGGCAAAAGAGAGAAAGAGGGATTTCTCTTTTTTGTTAGTCCTGACTCATACTCACCACACAATAATCCCCTCTGGTGATGGTCACACTGATTACTGACACTTGGGCATTACAAACACACGCACATGCACATGTTTTAAGTTAGTTCACTACTTTACACGTGTGATATGATAAAATGCAGGCGGGCGAGGCTCAGTCAGTCTACATCTAATGCAAGTGAAACAAACAGAAAAACAAGTCTTCTGAAAAGCACGTCATCTTAAAAGAGACACAGAAAAAGGAACATCTGGAGAAAGAGAAATAAATCAAAATGCACCTGATTTTATTTAGAAAGACCTCGTTAACTCACAACCGGCCAAAATAAAAAAGACACGTTAGGCTACTTGTGCAAAAAACATACACAAAGACCTTGCTCATTGTAGTATGTTTAAACTAACACACCCTTCCAGTCTGCCAGGCAGGAAGACACACACTCAGCTGGGCATTGTGTGGAAGGGGCATGCCACTTGGCCTCTCTCCGTCTTTCACAAACACATATGCACACACTGCTGGGTCAGTCAGGCATTGCTCCTAACAACAGGCGCCTGGCCTTCGTGTTTCCATGGCAATCTGTACCAGCAATCTTCCCACGGTGGCAGCGGAACCGAGCGTTAAATGTTGCAGTGAGCCGTGTGTGTGTGTGTGTGTGAGCGTGTCTGTGTGTATGAGCGTTATCTTGTCCAGTGAAGAGCCCAGATGTTCAGACACTCACTGGGCTGATTCCTCTCTTGACCCCTCAGGCCTGCCCTCATCTCTGCACACACTGACACACGCAAGACAGATTTAAAACGTTTGAGGAGGAAGTTGAGTTTAAAAGTCTGCCTCTGAGCTCTGATCTCGCTGTTATTGATATGTTGTCAAAAGTCACATTTTCAAAAACCAATAATCAGCAGTTGCATGGTTGGTAAATCTGTAATAATCTGTTTGTATCCTATAATTATGTGATTCCTAAGAAGAGGTAACCTATTTATAGTTAGCTGAATGTAATGGATAAACAGTTTAGACAGTTAGCTCAAAATAATGCATAAGCAGTGTAAATTGTTAGCTAAAAGTAAGGCATAACCGTGAACAATACTTACCTTTAGCTAAAAGTAATGAATAAACTGTTCAAATAGTCAGCTAGTTAAATTAGTAATAGTAGCAATTAGATTAACCGTAGAAATAATTAGCTGAAAGAAGGCCAGTGGACAATGATTAAAACATCTATAGCTTCTGCCACTCCTAGTGATAGTAGTATGTATGCAAGCTTGACCAATGCAACCTATACATTGACAATACAATTTAATAAAAAAATGCTGTAATAATAACCTTTAAAAAACAGCCTAAAAAAAGCAAATTCCTAGAGAAACTATCTGTAGCAGGACAAGTGGTGTTGATGAAGTGGGTCCATTAATTTCCAAATCCCTGACTGGTTGGAAATTACTGGTATAAATTATTTTAAGCCTTAATAAGCAGTGCTAAAGCAATATTACATTACATTTAGGCATTTAGCGGATGCTTTTATCCAAAGCAACTTCCAATATGAAGTATTGCTTAAGGATGAAGATAAAAAATTACACATTTCTGATTTCTCTCTTTCTCTCTGTTTGCCTCTCACACTCACTCACAAAAAGTAGTTCAATAACTTCATTCTCCGAGTCACCTGTGTGAT
Source organism: Nannoperca australis (assembly GCA_036023655.1). Taxonomy (NCBI): domain Eukaryota; kingdom Metazoa; phylum Chordata; class Actinopteri; order Centrarchiformes; family Percichthyidae; genus Nannoperca; species Nannoperca australis. The sequence goes on along the minus strand of JAVQJD010028095.1, from coordinate 13,927 downwards.
TGTGTGAGAGTCAAGCTTTGTGCACTGTCACACACTCCCCTGTAGGCTCGATGATGGAGTGTTTTCACAGTCCATCATTCCCACACTCCTCACCTCTCTCCGTCCCTCCCTCCCGCTGCCATTGTTCTCCAAAGCAGTATAATTAAAGGAGAAGAAAGAGAAAGGAAAGAGGATAGAAAGAAGGAAGGAAGGAGAGCAGGATGAGATTGGAGACTAATTGACTGAGGATGACTGAGCAAAGGGGTGGAAAGATGGGGCCCGTGGAGGGTGGGGGAGGGAGAGAGGGAGGGAGGGAGGGTGACAAACCGGGGGAAGGCCAGATTAAAGGGAGGGAGGAGAGACAGGGAGAAGAGGCGGGGGAGCCAAAACTGGCAACCCTGCCTAAACTGCCAAAGTCCTATTTTGTCATTGGGTGGCTGTGACAGAGAGAGGAAGCCAAGAGAGAAATAACAGAGAGAGAGCGAGAGACTATGATTGGATGCCAGTGACAGAGTAAAAGACTAAAGCAGCTTGTGAATTTTCTTAGTTGCCATGGGCCCTTGGGGGTCGATCAAGTGGCACTGCTGACTCACAGAGGAAAGGACAGAGGACACATGAAGAAACAACAACAACCAAAAAAATCCAAACACAAGTGACAAGAAGTAACTAAGGACAACAAGGCTTTTTAAAAGTCACAGCGCAAGAGAAACAGAGAGTGAGGGGCACACAGGGTGAGCGCTTCGTCCACAGGGGAGACGCTTCTTCAGTGTGTTGCCTCCACGCAGCAGAAAGAGAGAGAGAGTGCGGCCGACAGGATCACAGAAATCCATCAATCTATCATCCATCCGTCCATCCATCAGTCCAGCCAGCGAGGGAAAGGCAGAGACATGAAGAGACCTCACGACTACAGCTCCCCAGACTCGGACACAGACGAGTTTATTGACGTGGGACAAGAAGACGGCTATTGGTGAGCATCCGCCAACCACACCTGAGGTTGTAACACATGCCCTCCAGTCACACTTCAAAAAGAAATTCCAAAGTACACAGCAGCAAATAGTAGCAAAACACAAATCTGCTCTTAACATATTTGTCAGTGAACTGTGGGTTTTCCAAGCATTTTTACACTTACGCTGCCATACACAAAATTACAGACAAGCTGAATAACTTCAGGAACGCTTCAGGTTTTAAGTTTCAGAAGCTGATGTGCTTTTTAAAACAATAATGAAAAACATTTAAAAAATGTTGGCAACGGTTTTTAAGTAATTTAACAGCATTGCAGCTTGAGTGTAAAGTTTATTTTAAGGCCTCTGGCAGCAAATGTCCTGTATTCATTGAAATATATATTCATTGTATTTCCCCTCTCAATGAAACTCTTCTTTTGCTCCTTTTACTTGTTCCATGTGAGTAAAGGCCAGTTCTTGCATGACATGCATTACAATAAGTACAGGTTAAAAATGACGTAAGGCCTGTCATGTCTGAAGCACGGTGACAGGTCAAGTCATGAGCAGAATCTTCTGATACAGTATCATTTGAAAAGAAATGTGTTTAATATAGAAAGTATATCCAGTAGAAGTCATGCAAGTCAAGATTCACAATTGATTTAGCAATTATCTGGGGGTTGATTTATATTAGCAAATGATTGTGATGTAATCTTTCCAGCTGCAGTTCAGGAACTCGATGTCGCATTAAACAGACAAAGGCATCGTCAAATATAAAGAGGATTTTACAGCAGTTTGTAGGAACATTTGAGACGTGTTGCGTATGATTTATTATTTTATTATACTTCAAAATATAAAAAACATTTTGCTTAATTTTCAGAGATTTAATCCACTGCCAAACAAACTGATATTTTGAAGGGCTAAAAGTGAATAATTATTTTTGAACTTTATTGAATTAACATTTTAATTTCATATACAGGAAACTTGAGTGTTGAAAACAAATTCATACGATTAATCATAGTTTGTTCATTGCAATTTTCTTTAAAAGAAAAAAAGCAGTGTAACTGCAGTCTATTATTTATAGCTTGTTTCAGTGTTGTCTGATAAGCATTAAAATGACTCCTAAGACTGCACACACTCTTTACAAGTAATTTTGCCTTGTTGCTTTTTAGGTAAAATAGTCAAATTCCTCAGCTGGAATTACGTAAATGTGGATTAAAGGGAATATTCATTAGAGTTTATTTGTAACAAAGTATCTAGAGCATACCAAAGCACATTCACAGCAATACTGGTTACATCGCAAGCACTTGAGCAAGCCAGTAACACTAAAGATGGTCTGGATGAATCAAATTGCCATATGACATGCAAACAGAAGACAGTGCCGCCTTTTCAAGTCAGCCCCATCAAAACATAAACCTAAACAAAAACACACAGCTAAATTGGCGGCCTTCATGTTAAAATCTAATAGAAACTCAATAAGTCTCATGTGGGGCAGTTTGAAGGGAACTCCAAGCTGTCAGGCTCTTTCAGGCCTGTAAGCTGAGAGTTCACAAACAAACACAATCCATATTGAGTGACTGTACTCGGAGGAGCTCAGATCCCATGCAGCACGTTGGAGCCCCATGCAAGCGAAAGCATCGCCCCGAGGCTATATAATCATCTTTCTAAAAGTGCTTTCGCTCACATGGAAAGGAGAACAGCATGTCATTTCACTGAGACTAATGTCCAGAAATGCATTAAACCAAAAACAATCTTGTCTTCCCTCTTCTCCCGGGTGCTCCTATGCCGTTCTGAGCCCAGAAAACAAATTAGATTGAAGAGAGCTGATGTGCCATCCTGTCTCTGTGTCATATTAAGGAAGATAATAATAACAATATGCAGGAGAATCAGAGTTACCATGATTCTCTCTGTGCTAATGTCAACCAACCCGCCCACCCCCGTCCCATCTTCTCATCTCTCTCTCTCTATCTGTCTCCATGGTACAGCCCAGTCACTGGGTCCATGTCTCCTGGCAGCGCCTCGCAGATTCTGGCCCGAAAGAAGAGAAGAGGGGTGAGTGGATCTCAGCCTCGGATCTTGGTCTTTTTAGTCCTGTTGTTTTGGTTGGCACTTGACTGTCCCTCTGCTCCTCTCGCCATGCAGATCATAGAGAAGAGGCGCAGAGACCGGATCAACCACAGCCTGTCAGAGCTCAGGAGGCTGGTGCCCAGTGCTTTTGAGAAACAGGTAACTGCTCATGAATCCAGAATCAATTAAAACCATTCTAATTCACTGAGTCTGACAGAAGTGTTAAGCCAGCTTCATAACTGAGTAAAACATTTCCCTGCAGGGTTCATCTAAGCTGGAGAAAGCAGAGATCCTGCAGATGACCGTGGACCACCTCAAACTTCTGCATGCCATGGGAGGAAAAGGTGAAACGGTTGAGTTGGTTGCTTGCAAAATCCACTACATCTACATTTTCTGTGGAACATGGACACAAAAAGCTATTGAAATAATGAAAATCTCTAAAAGCCATTCAAAAGTAAACCAATATGATTATTTAGCGTTCTCTTTATTTGGACCAGAGATAAAACACACAGCATGAACAGTAGATATATTTTTCATGACTAACTGAATTCCATTGCTGTTATTCAGTGTTTGACTAAACTCTCTTTTTCTCTCTTAGGCTACTTTGATGCGAGGGCCCTGGCAGTTGACTACAGGACCCTGGGCTTTAGGGAGTGTGTTGGGGAGGTGGTGCGGTACCTCAGCTCCCTTGACGGGGAGTCCCCGGACCCTGTAGGAGCCCGGCTGGTCTCCCATCTTTCCCACTGTGCAAGTGAGCTAGATCCTCTCCTCCTACAGTCGCCCCCGGCCTCCGCCCTGCCCTTTCCTCCTTGGCCGTGGGCGTCCTTCCCTCAGATCTCCCCCGTCTCACCGGCTTCCTCCTCGCCTCCTTTCGCCAGTGGCAGAAGGGATCTGGCCCTGCTGGGGAGCTACCCGTCGCCCTCCTCCCTCCGCCTCACCCCCCTGGCCGGTTGCCAGCAGGGTGTACCACCACTGCTCGCGCCTACAGCCCTGGCCACCGTCCACAGGGTGCCCTCCCTTGCAGCGTCCCCGGCCCTTGCCCCCTCCAGACCGACCCAGCAGTCCCCTCACAGCGCCACGAGGGCCTCGCCTCTTCCTCTCCTCACTCCTTCCTCTTCCTCTCCTTCTACCTCCTCCTCCTCCTCCTCTTCTACTTCATCATCTTCTGGACCACTGCAAGTCTCCTTCAGGCCTTTCGCACCTCTGGGGTCTCCCACAGCCCAGCGCAGGGGCTTGGGCGGATCAGCCAAGTCGGCACAGGGATGGGGGACTGAGATCGGAGCTTTCTGAGGGTCGACTCCGGTTTCCAAATGAACTCTGTACAGTGGACATGGAACTCCCATGTGCACCATGTAGCAAATATGATACCTTTGGAGCAAGTTTTGAACCTTTGATGATTGTCTCAGCTTTTGAGGGACTCTAAAAAACATATCAGACTGTGGGTGAAGTGTCAGATAATCACAAACAATCATATATAATGGAATAATGAAGGAATGTGAAAGAATAGAAGATTTGAATAAATTCACGTTCATGATTTTGCTTGACAAATACACAAAAAACACAGTGTCCAACAGAGCCATATATATATATATAACGCTCAACAGAGTGACGTTGAGTTTTTACTGATGTTTTAACTGTGATATTTGTTTGTTTTTTCCAAACCATTTATTCATTTGATTGCATTTTCCAATTCTGAAGAATGTTTGACAAGAATCTTTATAAAGACTAAGTGCCTTTACCTTTGTTCATGATTTTCTCTTTGTTTTTTCGGACTGTAAAAGCAAACGGCAGCATGTACTTGCAGCCACACATTATCTACTATCAATGCAAACAGCAAAGGAAAGGTTGAAAGCTACAAGTTAGCCACTTATCCATATTAGCCGTGTCTGCAAACACTGCTTGCATGTTCCCCAGCCGTAACCCCCTTCTGTATCTGAGCCGTCTCCAGTGATGGCTGATGAGTGCTGTGGTCTTGCGGCTGCAGAGGATAAACATGGTGGGAGCTGGTGATGTTTTTGGGATGCCGCGGCGAGGCAAACAGACCCATCACTTTGCCCTCTAATTGGCAGTCCCCTGTAATTAACTTTACCCTCATATCAGTCTATGTATCTTCCTCTCCTCTGCTGTCTCTCTGCCATTCTTTCTCTCCAATCTTGTGGTACACCAGCGGATATCTTCTCTCCCTGTTTGTCTGCACCACTGTCTCCTCAACAATGGACAGACAGTATAGAGGAGGGTGAGAGGGAGGGATGGAGAGACTGAGAGAGGAGAAAACAAAGAAAAAGATCTGAAGGGCTGTGGTCGAGTGACTGATTTGGTGTAGACGTTCAATAACAGGGTAGGAGGGAGGCAGGAGACAGGGCTGAGGGGAGATGAGAGGAATTGTGAAGGTTAAAGAGGACAGGAAGAGAAATAGTGTGAATCACAGAGAGCCGGCCAGCACGTACAGGGTGCACAAGGAACCCCTGAACAATGATGAATGACATTCGAGAGTTGTTCCTCAAGAAGATCAGCATAATTGTGCCGTGCTTCACCAAAACGGCTCCGCGGGGATGAGAGAGCAGAGAAGAGGCTTGTGTGTGTTTACTGCTGGAGAACGCTTTGATCTACTTCAGGATGCAATGTCTGTGGTCTGTGGTCCAGAAATGTGTGTGTTCCGCAAAGTGCATATTGTTTATTCGAGTGAGTGTGCTAGTGTGTGCTTAAGCCAGTCTCATGCGCTCGTGGCCCTGTGTGTGTGTGTGTGTGTGTGTGTGTGTGTGTGTGTGTGTGTGTGTGTTTGCGTGTGCCTTGCTGAGTGTTTTGTTTATGTGGTGTCGTGTGCAAACAAGTGCTCTGTGTGTGTGTGTGTGTGTGTGTGTGTGTGTGTGTGTGTGTGTGTAATGTGAGTCTTCTGGGCCGGCGTCAGGACTGAACCGCGGTGGCGGCGTGGCTCTCGTGCGAGGCCGGCCGGCGGTCGGACGGACGGTATGGTGGTGGAATGTTTGTGGAGGGTGCATGCGTACACACACACACACACACACACACACAGGCACACAGACAACACACAAACATAGACACACACACAGGCTGGCTGGCACTATTCTAGCCTCTGAGCGGAGGAGCCAGAGTCACCACCACAGCTTCCAGGAAGGACAACCACAGTCACACTGCACTGGGTTTCCCACGGGGGAGGGGAGGCTGGAGGAAGAACAGAGGAAGGAGGGAAGGGAACAACGGAGAAAGAAGGAGGGAAGTACATCTGTGTTTGTGTAAGTGGGGCAAGGGTGTAGTGAATAGACCGACGTTATGGTTCAAGCTGGTTGAGGAAAAGAGGAGGGTTCAATATGCAGGGGGAAGCAGAAGTGAGAGAGAAAAAAGTTTCTCCACTGATGTGTAAAACAAAAAACCTCATCCGTGTATTAGTGCTGAATCATTCATTTGCTCATGTTTGTGCAATTGAATTTGCTCCCTCTGTTTGTGTGTGTGTGTGTATGTGTGAGGGAGAATCCAGACACAACACTGGCAAATTTGGTAACTTTAGGAGGAGCAGGCATCGTGATGCCACGCTTGATGCATGCATCTGCGCCTAGAACACAACATCAACAGCAGCGTCTTCAGGGATGTAACCTACCATGATGGATTTGATATAAAAACAGAAATACACGTGTGTATTGTTGCCCTATATGTAAAGATACTCAACGATCAGGATGTACAACTTTTATTTCACCCCCCCAGCCTTCCATCCACAGACTCTCACTACACACACAAACACAGCGCCACACAGTGGCATCATCCTGCAATTACAGCCTGTCTTCAAATTAAAAAAGTGGGTCTACAAACATCTGATTAATGATTACATTTAGTGTGACATGGTTTCTGAATAGTGAATCATATGGTATACTGTACCTGTAAGAACAATTACAGTAAGATATATGATATATAAGGAATCAGTGAGGGAGAAGAGATTAAGACAGAAGCAGGAACGTGTGGGTGTCTGAAATTGCATGTGAAGCAAGGAGACGTGAAAAAGTTACATGTGGTAGGGGTTCAACATGAGGTAACAGCAAAAACATGTTTGAAATGGGGAAGTGAGAGAAGTTGTGCTGTCGCATCCACACAGATTCATTGTGTTTAAAATTCTGCTGGTGTAGTTTTCTGCAGAGCATTCGACACACAGTTCCTCTGGGAGAAGCCAGACACGACATTGGCCAGTTTGTTAACTTTAGGAGGAGCAGGAATGATGATCACACGCTTCAAATAGCAATGAACCACAAAACACTTAATCAACCACAGCATCTTTAATTAATAAAAACTGTTGATTTCCAGGTATTGCTTGATTTACTGGTACAGGTACATTTTTGATTGAATTGACACTTTGTTTAGGCAGGTTTGCATGCAAACATAAAGAATACTGTACCAGACGTTACGGTCAGAGAAGCTGTCATTTGCATGGGTGTAAAAGTGGCAGTTAGGATCTCCAGAACCTTAACCCAATCTGTTAGCAGAAAGGAACAGAAATACTCCACTAACAGTACACTGAAAGGATAGATAGATAAACATTTGTGCATCACATAACAAACTAATGATAAACTAAAAAAGAAACATGACGAGCCCAGCTTTGACACAATGCCTTCTTTACACACATTTCTTTTTAAATCCATTAATGTTTTGAGACTTAAGCTGTGTCTCAATTCACACTCTTCGGTACTGACACTTGCTATTTTAAGTGCATAAGTGCGCTCACACTGACAAGTATGGTAAAATGCAGTGCACTATGTGTATCCTGATAGTGTGCACACTTCTCACCCTTATTGGTCACCATCTTGGCTAGTTAGCGGAATGGAAGGAACCACCAACCTATGAATACAGCGGCTGTGGTGACGATTGTTAGAGTGAATACCGCACTAAAAGTAAATGTATTTTTATTTTTAATAAAATTTAATTTAAATTTCATGCCAATCCATTCAGTAGTTGTTGAAACATTTCACTCAGCAGAAAAAACAGATTACCAAAGTCATTAGCATTAGGATACATAATCTGGGAACATTAATGTCTGTAGAAAATGTGCCAATCCATCTAGTAGATGTTGAGATATTTCACTGAATAAGTGAACACTAGACCGACCAACTGACCGACATAGACAGACGTTGTCATCCATATGCTAGCATGGCTAAAAAAGAACATGGAGAGATACAACATTAACTTATTGAGTTAGTAAATCTATACATTCAAAAGTAGTAATAGTAGTTTAGATGGTCTGTGATGATCTGCTGAAAGAATACTTTCAGTGTTGATTAATGATACATACTGTTATCCAGCGGAGGAAGTGTCATGGAAACCCAGTTGTGACTTCTTCTTTGCATCTGATCTCAATTTCATTTGGATTGTTTTTCAGGTTACAAGTGAAGTTATCCCTGCAAAAAAGAAAAAGAAAACGAAAACTTGAATAAAAGCATGTCTACATTTTGAGATAACCTAAAGTAGAGAACATAAATATTTTAACTAAATATTCTACCACATCAGGACTATGAAGATATTTTCAGGTAAGTTGCTGGAATATCCAAAAGGTTAATATAACTTGATACTTTCTAATTACTCATTGTATTGTTTTATTGGACAGGCTTTGCCTTTTTGCCACACGAGAGAGAAGAAAAGAGAACTATTTGTTTCACTCTGAGAAAGTGTTTGGAGGTGGTTTCCAGGAATGGCAGTACTTGCTAAAAGCTTGCCCTGACATGCTGTACAAAACACAGGTAATACAATAAGAAAGCATGCACAACAACCCGCAGGATGATTTTCTAATGCTGTTGCTTGTGCACCTACTTGTGTGTTAGATATAAAGAGTTATTTGTGTTTTGTGGGAGAATCCCGATTAACACAAACCTCTCTTTCTACAATAGGAGGACCAGCTGAATTTAAAGTGGCACTTAAAACAGAAGAAATAACATAATTGTAGAGCCTATGCCGTGTCGCCACCTTGCTGGTGCCAGAGCAAAATCTTTCCTGTCATTGGTTGAATTAAATCTCCAGGTAGCATCACTGTCGATGTGTCCCAGTGCGTCAGAGCACCAGCAGATGTATGTAACAACTAGCTATGATTGATCTCACCAGTGTTCCAGGAAGAAGGTGGACTCTTACAAGCAGTGGACAGTTGGGAGCAATATGTGGCAGGAGGGGTTAGCAGCCAGACCTGTCCATGTCCACATGGAGGAACCCCACCAAGCTATGGACGAGCTATGGGGTCAAACATAGGAAGCTACTTAAGCACTCCTAAAAACAAACAAAAAACTTGTTAACCAGCATATGTACAAGCCACAGAGTGATATGGCAAGTTTCTGAACTTGCAAGGTTAGCTAAGCCATGTGCACTGCAGGTAACAGCAAAAATGTAATCTATTCCTTCCTCCTCTGTAGGGTTAGCCTTTGCACCGGGCATCTTTTATAAATTGTTCATTTTGCTCACAGAGGTTTATCTCAACCATGATTTAACAAAGTTCTTCTAACCATTATGTCGTACTGTGAGTGGGGATGAAACACTGCTTGGAGGCCTGAAACTGGAAAGTCACCTGCAATGATGGTTTGCTTTGATCCCAGAGTGAGGGACTAAACAGCTCAATAAGGCGCTGATAACAAACAGCCTACAGGGACATTAACCCAGGCTCTGTCATTTAAAAGTGTCTCTTTGTGGTCTTGGCATAGAAACATGGAGGAGCTCTCTTGGAGTATTGTCAGCATGTTTGTGAATGCGTCCCTGAATACCCAGAGTACATTTTCTGTTTGTAGGGTGTGCTGCCACCTGTTGGCCAAACAGAAACAGAATGACAGAAAACTGCAGGTTCGAGGAGCACCAGGTCGACAAACCAAAGGACAGTAATTGCAGCAGCGGTTTGTTCAAGTTTAGCAGCATCTGCTGCCTAAACTGTAAGGTGCAGGGATGAAGGGAGAAGATGTTTTCATCTCAACAGTTTGATAAACTAGAATTACCGCCCCGCATTTCAATGCCTCCGCCAACCAATGGAGGTGCAGTTTACATCTATTCTGTCCAGTCTCATTTAATATATGTAGTGAAACCTGAGGGAATTGAATAAAAATATTTAAAGTGTATTTTTTGGCTAAATGAAAGTTATCATTATGTGATCCCAGTGAATATACTGTACATTGTTAAACTGAAGTGAATGAAGATTTATCAGCTGGATTGGCAACACATGTAAACATGCACTTAATATGTAAGATGGATTCTTATAGTCCCTCCCTCACTCACTCACAGGATCACTGTTAGCTGGCCGCACTGCAATAGGTTGTTTGCAGTCACGTGATTCCAATGATGCTCGAAATTCAAAATGAGGCAGGAAGTGAGGCTGAATGGGCGAGATGGAGGAAAGCCAATACTGTGCTAGTCATTGTTTTCTCATCGTGTCGTCTGAGTCAGTATGTGTGAAACCTGCAACCGCCCCAAGTCATTCTTAAATTATGGCTTAAAAACAATATCGAGGCCCAAGTGACCTTTGACCTTTTTGAAAATAAAGTGTCACCAACTCATTGTCTGGCCAACTGTCAAATACAATCATCCATTCTTATGGCCATAGACGTGTTTGACAACCCAATTCTCAGTTCATCCTTGTGTCCAAGCAGACGTTTGTTCAAAATTTGAAGAAATTCCCTCAAGGTCCTCTGGAGATATGTTCATGAGAATGGGACATCCGGACGGACAACACTCACTTCTGTTCTAAATGGGCAGAGGGCTCTGGATAATGAAATTTAAGCCAGAGTGTGGGACTTTTACATATAAATGAATGTTACTTTCATGCCCTTGCCAGAGGAGTTCACACAATGCAAATTAAGCCTATCAGCAGCAGGTAAATTGCACTATACCAGAGGTTTAACATTCTGCATCTGTTGACTGCCATGACACACCGGTAATAAAACATTTTATGCAAACCAGCAATAACTGGTCGTATCAACAGAAGTTCAAAATGCTTGATAATCAAGTGAAGATAGTTCTTTCTACAAGGCTACAGCAACTAGGAGTATGTCAGAAAAAGTGTTTAAGAAACTCCAGAATTAAATAAAAGGGTGTGTTTATGTAGTTACTCACTGCCAGAATGGGGAGACAAAGGTTCAGCACTACAGCTTTAATAAAGCACGCAAAGCTGACAGTTTATTGCTTTTGTTAACACACAAAAAGATTAGCAGTTTAAGTCAAACAAATTGTTAGGAAATTAACAATCACAACAAATCTCTTAAAAATACACAGCAAGAGTAGTGGCAAAGAGCGGTAACATTACACAACAGTAGTGTCAGCTGATGCGTTTGAATCTCAGATGTCTTTCAGTGTGTCTTGTCCCTGTGGGTTCTCCAGCCAGGTAGGAGGCCAGGTGGCTTTGATGCTGGGTCTGTCCTTAACGGAGTTGTAGTAAGCTGCCAGTTTAGGGTAACGCTCTTCACATAACCTACAGAATGGAAGAAAAAGAAAGTTGGTGTGAACATGAAATGTATTGCTCCTTGGTAATACATGTCTTCAAGTTGTGCAGCAGCTCAAAGTAATTTTCAGTCATTTAATCCACTTACCCAAAACGGAACAGATAAGCGATGGCTGGATAAACAATCACATCAGCCAGTGAAAAGCTCTTTCCTGCCAGGAAAGAGCCTGATACCTAGAGGACAGGAAAAAGGGGTTAAAACAACATTCATGTGCTGTTGGGCCGATCTGACAACCAGGATACTCATGTCGGCTGTTGACCAGGGCTGTATTCATGTTCCATTATCCCAGTAACAATTCCAATTTAAATAAATTGGAAAGCTGCGACGGATGTTGCATGTTATACATACAGTATGTTATACTGTAGCTTGGCTGGCTAAAATACATTATAGGTGCATGTGCCCAACTCCCAAAAAAAATAAAAATAAAATAAAAATAAATAAAAAACACTTACTTTCTGGCAGAGTGTTCGATGAGAAGATCAATACCAGTCTGTTTAATATGAAGCTAAAGTCAGCCAGCTAGCTTAGCGTAAAGACTGGAAATTGGGAAAGAACTAGCGTGGCTCTTTACAAAAAGGTAACATTTTTTGCCTTGAAAGCTGATGTTATATGTGAGGCTAGCCGTTCCCCCATGTTGCCAGTCTTCGTGCTAAGCTAAACAGCTGCTGGTGGTGGTTTCATATTTACCTACTCTATCTTCTCATCCAACTCCCAGCAAGAAATATGCAAGCGTGTGTCCGAAAATGCTGTTGCTAAAGTATTCCTTACATTGAACATGTAATTGCAGTGTTAATTTTACAAATCCTGAGCATGTGTCACTTCAGTTCAACACCTTCCTCTGCAGCTCTTATGTCTTGTGTGCCATGGATGTAGCACTGGTGACACAATTTAGATTGTAAAACATAAAAGAGGATGGGTTCGTCTACCTTCTGCAGGTATCCCTCCCACAGCTTGACCTCAGCACTCAGGGCCTCCCGGTTTCTCTTCAAGGCAGAGTCGTGTCGCTCTCCCTCGGGGACCTTCCAGTTGTAGTAGATAACGTCACCTGAAAAGTGGCAAAACGGGTCAGCTGTGACAGCTGCTGTTGGAGGTACAATGGCTATAGAGATAAGATCTATCCACATGCTGTAATACATCCACTCACACATTGTGCTTAGACTAACTGCTTTTAATTCCCTAGTGGCTGAGGACGGGTTACGTAACATCAGCTTCAAACTGAAGACAAAAAGTAAAAGTGGCTCAAATAAAGTCTGAAGCAGCCTACTGAGAAAATGTGTTCACTTTAGGAACTGTTTTTCTAAATATGCATGTGTTGATTGTAATAAGTTGGGAATACAGCTCTCTTCTTTTTGCACCCCTCCCCAAAAATTCTCTGTCCCATGACTTCAGCATTGCAAACAAGCTAGTCTGAGCATGTGACCATGTGTGGGATTAACATATGACCTTTCATCCTCACTGTCTGTTTTAAGGGGTGCACCCAATGCACTAGTATGCATGTGAACGCACAGCTCATTAGTGCATGGCGTGTGTTTCGAAAGACTCTGGCCTCTTGGGGTGGCAGCAGTCGAGGTTGAGCTCTCTCTGAGGAGACTGAAGCCTCAGAGGTGGAAAAGTGGCAGTTGGGGCGTGTGATGTTGCCAAGAGCAATGTAGTTTAAAGTCCCTGAAGGCAGACCTCTAAATGCCAACAGCACTAGCTCGCCCAAGAAGGTATTACTGAGACAAACCTTTAGTGGCCTGGTTTGGCTTTAATAACTAAAGTGGCTCAAATCTAACTAATATTTGTCATTATGAATGAATATGCAGGATTTACAGCATCAACAGGTACACTTCAGCTGTGCGTGTCAGGGTTAACGTACCCATTTTCTGGGAGAAGGTGAGACCCTCGAACATGCGCTGGTACATCAGGGCTTGCTCAGCGGGGCCGTCCGGGACCAGCTTGTTCCCCTGGGACTTGAACTGGCTCTGTTGTTGGACACATGAAAAGAGACACCATTGTGAGCAGCTGCGCGGAGCTCCGGTGTCCGTTCCGCCAAGGTGTAGGGTGTCCACGAGACATTGTTAAACACGCACCACCAGGAACCCTGCTAATCATTAACCCTGCATCAAATTACAACTAGGGCCAAGTTCAGCAGCGCGGCCAAGTCCTTACCTCCAGGTACAAGCAGGCTGCATAGGACTCATTCAGGACACAGTTCCCATGTTTGAAGGCAGGCAGCTTTAAGAAAGAGAAAGTTTTGTTACTAAAGTGAATATACATTCGTGCATAGTAAGAAAAAGCATGCAAAGAGGATTTGTGTCATTTCTAGATAATGGAGTGTTAACTTACCTGCCCCCTGGGATTCATGTCCGTGACTTCCTTCGACTTGTGCTCCATTTTCTCAAAGGAGAGCAGTTTTTGGTTGTAGCCCTGCAGGTTCTTCTCCTCCAGAGCGATCATCACCCTCCAGCAGGGAGGAGAGCCGGAGCCCCACAGCAGAGT
>JAVQJD010028088.1:0-10607 GCA_036023655.1 Nannoperca australis | reverse complement strand
ATATATATATATATATATATATATATATATATATATATATATATATATATATAAAACGCTTCTTCTGTTGACTTCTTTAGGCATTCATTGGAGCAACTCATACATCTCACCTATCGCTGGAGACACAGCTTCGTTCGGTTGGCTGTGCTGGATGATGCTTATTGACTCAATCCTCTACTTCATCATCGGGTCTTACATCCGCATGGTCTTTCCAGGTGAACTGTACATTATGTCTTTTGAAATTTCAAGCAGATTGATCGGAAGTTAATTATTCCTGATTCTAAGAATATTTCAACATGTTCTACTTTTTTTAGTCTAACAGTGTGCTTTGGTCTTTTCAATAAGGCCAGCTGCTGTTAAGGAATAATGGCAGTATAAGATAATTAACATTACAATATTATCATTAGCATAATTATTTTAGCATTGCTGACATTTCAACTTAATGTGTGCACTCTAGCTGTATTTGTAAAGGATCGACAGTAAAGGCATCATAATGCTAGAATTCTGAGCTGTGCTGTTTTAATATAATATTGTAGTAAATAAATACATTTTTGTTGTACATTCATGGTGAATTTAGCGTGTTCCCATACAAATCATGATGTTAACAACCCCTAGTTGAAGCAAATACAGCAGTATATAATGTTTTAATGATACTTTGTATTAATGAGAAGTTTTTACCCTTCAGGAAAGTATGGCATCCCTTCCCCATGGTATTTCCCCTTCAAAGCCTCCTTCTGGACCAACCTGTGCTGCTGCGTTAAGTCAAACAGTAATGTGGGCAGAGGACTCCTCTTCACCAACATCTTGCAGATAAACCAGCCTGTCTTCTCTGACGAAAAGGGAAAAGGTACAGAAAAAAAATTACATTGTCTACTATCCTGTGGCTGTTCACAAAAAGCATTGCTGTCCCCGCTGGTGTTGTGTTTTGACACTAGAACATGATGTCTTCCCTTTTATGGTCTGACGCTTTTTTTGTAACCCTGAGATCTCACTACATATATATTCCCCCCTCACTTTTCATTTAATTCCTGTCCCCTGTTAGTTTGATTTACAGGTTGCCTCTGTCTCCATGTTTCTCTCAGGCCAGAGCACATTTTCCTCTCAGGTCGGTGAGAATTTCTCAAATCTCCCAGTGGGCGTGGCCCTCCATGGTCTCAGCAAGAACTTTGGCGACCAAGTAGCTATTGAAAACCTTAATGTTTCCTTCTACGAGAGCCATGTCACCTCACTGCTGGGTCACAATGGAGCCGGCAAGACCACCACCATGTATGTGTCGCACAGTTTTTCTCCATTTTCACTGTATCAGCATGTCCTAAGATGAATACAAATGCATTTTGACCATTCATATATTGTATGCAGTGTCTTTTAATTTGATTTGTGCATCCCTTTAATCATCTCAATGGTCTGCTGCTGACAGGGAGATTGTTTTGTCTAAATCTGGCACAGCAAATGCATCGTGGAAGGGATTAGCCTGACGGGACTTCATCAACTGAAGCACTTACATTTACATTTTAAATGTGACTAATTTTGCTGATGCCCTTATCCAGAGCAGCATACAATAAGTGCAGCAGCAGAATATGATTCAATAATGTTAAAAACAATGAAAACCGTAAAGGCCTTTTATGACCTAAAAGATTCTTGGGATCAACAAATCATAATTTGAGAGGAAAGTGCTGGGGAGAAGCCACAAAAAAATAGCTAATGGGATGAAAACAAAGGACATTTTCAACATTTTATGCCCCAGGTATCAAATATTATGATCAAAAGTAAATGAAAACAATATATCTAATTATATATATATATTTTCCAATTATCAAATATAAAATAACCCCAAAAACGAAACAAAAATATCTATTAACAAAGATTATTGTAAATTATTCTACATGAACTGTTAAGCCAGAATCAACCCTGGTGACATTTTAAAAAATGCATCAATTCAGTCACTCATGTAATAAAAGATCATGTGTTGTGCTTAGGTCTCTCCTGACTGGCCTTTTTGCCCCGTCTTCGGGCACCATTGAGGTCTACGGCCGAGACATGCAGACCAACATCGATGACATTCGCAGAGAGCTAGGGGTGTGCATGCAATACGATGTCCTCTTTGACCACATGACCACCAAGGAGCACCTGTTGCTGTATGGCCAGATCAAGGCCCCATACTGGTCGCCTGGGGAACTGCATGAACAAGTCCGCACGTGAGTGACTAATCATCCAGTACAGGGAGCGTGCTCAGTATCATAATGCACCCACTCATAATAGACTGTCTTAAAGATGATGTCAGGGGTTCTGCATGATCTAGCAGTGCCATTTGATGTATTTTACAACCTGTTTGGTTCAATGACATCATGAAACACTATCTTTAACTACGTCAATGGCATCTTCCTCCAATAAAAAGGAAATATGGGTAGGGGTTATGAGAGTTTAACAGGGAATAGTGGCCAGTTTTCAATGCCAGTGACTGGTTACAGAGGGGAAATAAAAACGTCATCATTCCGATGGTGGTGATATGGTCATATTCAAACAGATTTATAGTTATCTCTAGGCCCTGGTGTAAAAATTCTAACCTGTAGTAAAGACAAAATAATTGCTACAATGTTATCTTGAAATAAGCCTTTACTTTATCATCTCAAGAGCTGTGAAATGTATCAGATACTTCTACAGCCATTGAATGCAAATTGAGAATGCATTATTCTCTGAGCATTCTAGGTTGTTTTTTAATCCCTGTTTCAAGCTCACATTTTCCATAAGATTTTTATAATATTTTATTTTATCTCTTTTTGTCCCGTTGTGTCTTCTTAGATAAGCTTATGGGAGGAAGTGTCAGAAATATATATTTTTCATTCTGTGGCATCATTAAGCTATGGGTTGATTCCCCAGTTGCACCATGAGACTTTTTCTGGAGGGTTTCCGCATGACAAGAGCAGCAGTGATAAGCCTGAACCTAAAGAAAATAAACTGTACCTCTCCTCTGGTTCCTGTAGTTTAGAAACCCCCACTGGATAACTGATGAACCTATAACTCAGAGACCTGGTTGTAATGCATATAAAAAAATATGTTCCACGTTAAATGCTTTTCATTGACTTCCCTGCCAGGATCCTAGAGGAGACAGGCATGTACGCTCACAGACACAAGCAGGTGGGCACCCTGTCGGGTGGCATGAAGCGCAAGCTGTCAATCTCCATCGCCTTCATAGGGGGCTCTCGCTTGGTGGTTCTGGATGAACCCACCACAGGAGTAGATCCCTGCTCCAGGCGCAGCATCTGGGACATTATTATCCAGCACAAGAAAAGTGAGTCTCTCAGACACACACACACACACACACACACACACACACACACACACACACACACACATTGAACACTACAAAGCATTTGTTAATTTGTGTTCACAAACTCTCCATTGACCTCCATACAGCTACTACTACTGTTAGTATTACTGTTACCACTTATTGCTGCTACCACTTACAATAATAAGAATAATAAGAAAATACATCAGTTTTTCATCATTACCCGAACTTCTAATTGTATTTAATGTTATTGTATTTTATGTGCACCTGTGAAGCACCTTGTAACGCTGGTTTTTAAAGGTGGTATAGAAATAAAGTTTACTTACCTACTTATGTAACACCCATGCAGTATACAAAATTAGAAGCAAGTCTGAGGAAGGGAGTTCCATTAAAAACCACTGTGGTATTTAACAATTACACAATAAAAGTGTAATTAATCACAATGCATCATATTCATCCTGTTTGATGTGTACAACAGTGAAGAATACAAATGCTTTTTATTATGAATCTTATCCTAGGACAAAGCACCCATGGTAGTTTTGCATGGCATAGACAATCTAAACTCTGCTCTAGTATTTTCCACCAAAGGATGACTCTACCTCCCTATTTCCTGAGAGGGAAAGAAGTAGTACAACAAGAAAGTGCTGTGAACCTGGAGCCCAGCCTGGAGGTCTTTCCCCTGCTCAGGCTTCTGACTTTAAATTTAGCATATAATTAATCTTAAAGAAATCCAGAAGTATTTTTCCTTAGGCTCTCTTAGGATAGCAGCAGTAATGGCAGGGAGACTGCTAAATGTCACATAATGGTAGATGTGGAAAATATCCTGTTTAACTGGCCCTGTCTTACACTGTCTACACTTTCTGCATTGCAGTGCGTCTTTGTAATGTCTGCTTTTTGGTTGTTTATTTGGATCTGTGTTGTTGCTAATGTGTGTGTGTCGGCAGCTACACTTAAAAGGCCAACATGCTCGCTAGGATAGGATCCAAATATTGCGTCTATGTTGTTCTTTCACTGTTCTCAATTCCTTAAAAACTCCTACAAAGCTTTACAGACTAGCTTGGCTTATATCATTTTACAGTTTGCATTACACAGGCAATAAATCAGAGGGTATTTGCTTTATACATTTCTTAATATTCCCACAAGTCCCTTTAGATTCCATTTTAGTTATGGGTTAGGGGATGGTATAATAATGCATAAACAAATAATGCAAATTGTTTTATTTTTTTAGATCGCACCATCATCATGTCCACCCACCACCTGGATGAGGCTGAAGTATTGAGCGACCGCATCACCTTCTTGGAGAAAGGAGGAGTAAAATGCTGTGGATCCCCCTTCTACCTGAAAGACAAGCTGGGTCAGGGCTACAAACTCACGCTCACCAAGAAGGTATTCATTTTCACAAGCATTCAGTCACCTTGTTGTGTTTTTGACCTTGTTTTCCTTGACATGAAATTATTACAGAAATCTTGCATGAGGAAGATTCCCTCTGATCAAATAATCTGTTTCCCCAGTAGAAAATTGGTTCCAGTGCTCCATGTTAAGATTTCAGCACAAGTGAATGTTAAGTGATTGCAGGCCGCAAACTTTTTCTTACAAGTGAGAAAGAACAGCATATCTCTGATGCATTTTACTCAGACTTTCCATTAACAATGATGCATCGTGGATGATGTGCAGCCAGCATAAATAGTAACATTTCACAATGCATTATTGTGTAGGAGCTGGCCTGTTAATGTGTAAAGAAATCCTAGGTTTTATTTCTGGCACATTTGACACTAGAGTTGCAGATAATACATGTTGTAATAGTGTTATTTGTATCAGATATATTGAGAAACTGCTAAATGGGCTAAATCCAACACAAGTAATGCTCTGCTGACTGCTGCAAACTGGCTCATGTGCCTTTCAGCATACTATATCTCCAGCTTCCCTTCTAATGTAGCAATTGAAAGTTATTTATTGATGTCTTTCCAAATTAATATTATTAATATTATTATTATTAATACTATATAGTGTCCTATATGCCAGTTACATGTTTTAAACAAACCAAGTTTCCTTCAGTATTCTGTAATTTGGCTGTGTACTATATCTGTTTTAGGCTGTATCAAACACCTTTTTTCTCTCCCTCAGGCAGTGTTAGACAAAATGTGGTGCCAGTTTCCTAAGTTTATGTCACCCTTAAAAGCTCAGTGTGGTGACTTGTAACTTATTTGGACAATGCATTGATGAAAAGCAGTAAAACCATCTTATAACTAACAGCTTGTCTACACAGGAGGTGTAACCACTCACGTCCCACAGTGTATTTTTACAGTGTATTTGATATGGCTAGGTCATAATAAGGGTCATTATTCCAAAAGGGTTCATCCTAGTGAGGGTCAGAAATGGATGATGTTGGCAGCGGCAGAATGGTAGAGCATAAAATAACAAAAAAATAATACTTTTAAGCCACTGGAAGCTGATTTGTACTTGGGCAAATGAAAATAAAGCATGCCATAATATATTCCTACTTATCTGCCTGCCTGTGCAGATCCTACAATCTGAACGGATTGACAATGCTGAACTGAAGGCCTTTATCCAAGCTCATGTACCTCAAGCGCGACTGAAGGAGGCCCATGGGGGTGACCTGGTCTACTCACTGCCCCCCTTCACCTCATCCAACTCCTCCTCATACCGCTCCCTCCTGACCGCGCTGGACTCCAACCTGGACTCCCTGCAGCTGGATGGCTATGGTATCTCTGACACCAGCCTAGAGGAGGTAAGCTCATACACACCCACCCACAAACAGCACAAGTTTCATAAAATGAAACTGATATGTAATGACATGAAACTAACTATACTATTTTTTATCTGTGCAGGTGTTTCTCCAATTGACGAATGAAAACACAGAAGATGGGTATCAGGATGGCCCTGTGTCGATCTCAGAGACGGTTTCTGACACCGGGTCCATCGACAGCTTCCCTTCAGACCACAGTGAAAGCATCTCCAGCTTTGCCGACAATATCAGTGAGTTCACTCACTCTTATTTATCTTGTTCCTCATTTTGTTGTTCCTCCTCATTCCTGCTTTCCTTTCTCCCTTCCGTCCCTCCTTTCTCTCTTTCCTTCTGTCACCTGCACACATCACGTCCAATGAAAACGATAGCATTGAAAGTTTGGTTGATTATTAAGTATTTATGAATGTAAAAGGATGCACGTAGGAAAACTACAGTAGTGTTGACCGTGGTCACCAGTATGCTGAAACATTCAATTCAATTTTCATACTTGACCTAAAATAATTGAAGAACACTTAGTGAGCTGACTTAGATCAGCAACTTCTACAACTGGAACACTCATATTTATGCATTGCACTACCATTCTTTGTGATACAGTCTACCTGTTAACCTTTAGCTCAGTGGGAAAGCAGACATCATCAAGGCACCAAGACCGTAATAATGTAAGTGCATTAGTACAAATCCTGTCTCTGTTTCTTCTCCCGTGTATTCTAGAACTCACCAATTCGTCCATGGTGGGCAGCATGGCCCTGGCCTGGCAGCAGATGACAGCCATACTGATCAAGAGGTTCCACCACAGCCGCAGAGACTGGAAGGGTTTAATCACCCAGATCCTGCTTCCCGTTCTCTTCATGGTGTTTGCTATGGGCCTGGGCTCCATCAGGAGCGACCTGCGGCACTATCCTGAGCTGGAGCTCAGCCCTGCACTTTACAACTTCCAACCAAGCTACTCTTTCTTCAGGTCAGTTCCCGTGGGAAAGAACGTACAAGGGAGCACTGGGAGGGGAGTACACAGAAGCAAACAAGGCTAATCGGGGTGTTTATACAGTTAGCACAAAATTGTATCATAATCATATTAAATTATGGCAAAGACTACGGACAGGAGTGATGCAGCATTATGGTGCCATGTTCTGGCACTTGGCATAAAGGACCTCAGTATAGGAAAATGTCACATTTTGAAACAACAGAGCCGCTAACTGCAACTCTGATGAAGGGTTGATGCACCTCGTCTCTTGATTGGCCTGCTGGGTTCCTGTCTCACTTGTTATAAAATTAATTTGAAGCTGTAGTTTGTTGAAGGGCAGACAGACCTTAAAGAGAGAGAACATGAGGCAAAGAGATGATTGTGACGAAGACGGCTGAGATGCATGATCAAAGTGAGAGAGATTTAAAGTGTCAGTAGGGTGCGAGATGTCTTCATTCTTGATAAGTGCTTTTGTTTGATCAAGGGGATATGTAGCAAGGGAGAAAATGCTGAGGTGACAATCCATATGAAATAGTGTGTGGACGCTCTCCCCTGTCCTCTTCAGCTTGATACACCAAAGAGATTGAAAAATTCAAAATGTATTTCTTTTTTAATTTTTATTTTTAATCAGATCAATGTTAAGGTTGAGGGGAGTAAGATAATAGGTAGTTGACAGTCAAAGATGCTTCAGTTTTCTCTTATTATAACTCTAGATAGTAAAATGTTACATTTGTGAATTTTCTCAGGGCACTGTGTTTTCAGACTTGCCTATAAGAACAATGTAAATGCAATGAATTCATTTGTATTCATGTGTACCTCTGTGTGTGTTTAAAGGCAGGAGAGGGCACAAATAAAACAAATCCACTTAAATGTAAAGGGGTAAATCAAATGTCTGTACTTTTCTTTTATCTGTCCAGCTCCTCACAGTAAGGAACTTTATATTAGAATCACTGACTGTGCCCTCATGTTAATTTTATTGGCAATGTTGTGAGTTTGTAAATTTCTCTTAAACCACCTTCTCTACTAAGAAAACCTTTATAAATGCCAACCAATAATAATAATTATCTGTCAGTCTGCTGATGTTATGTTAGAGCCTTATGAATCAACCTTTTGTTTGTGTCCATGTTATTGTATTTGTGGGGTAGTTCACAAAAATATCTGTGTTGCCTTCAAAGTGAGGCTGACTGTTTGTTTTCTGGCTCCACAGCAACCAAAATTCCAACTCCAGCCAGCTGACGGACACCATGTTATCATTCCCTGGGATTGATAATGCCTGCCTTGACAAGTCCAGTAACCCGTACGTAACCACACATCAAATGATGGCTTCTTTTTTTTTCTGAAAATGATACATTTGTCAGTGATGCTCCGGTTGCCCGTACTCAGCTTCTCTATGTATTCCGCCCTTTTCCACACAGGCATGTGTTTTTATATTTCACTCATTGTCATTCTTTTCATGCCTCCTCTTTCAACCTTGTTTCATTTTACTAGTCTGTCTCCCTCCACTTCCTGTCGCTCTCCCTCTCTGGTCTCTCTCATGTGCCTACTCTATTTTCCTGCTGCTCAGCTCAACATATGTGGATGAAAGCCTGCAGCAGGACGATGTGAGAGAATCATTTGTATTCCATAAACACCCTGCGTTTATAGGGGAGATTTTCCCCTTACAGGCACTCAAATCAATGTTGGCACTCATGAACCAGACCTCAGAGGCATTTTTAAAATCTCAGCAACACATAAAAGAACAAAAAAATAGAGGGAGAAAATGAAAGATCCTATGGAGCAGGAGAGACTGCATGCTCTACATGCGTGATGTTCTATAATCACAAAATCACAAGAGGACTAAAACAGTGCTGAGAGCTGCGTTTGCATAGTTTACATTTATAAAGAATATACTGTATGGTCATCTGGTTATGATCATTGTTGACTTATGTATATCACTAACATGTAACACACCTGTTGTGTAAGTGTGCAAAGATGTGTATTTCTACAATCTCTTTTTGATTTGTGTCCCTGAAAGCCTTTGGCAAAAATCAAAATGTGAGTGAGTTGAACACCAACCCACACAAGAAAATTTCACACAATATGATATTACATCTCACATTAAACAGCCTTGAAAACTGTTTTGAACTGATGTCAAATAAAATATTCACAACAATCATGCAAGCTCACAGATACTGTACGAATGGTTGCAGATTTTGAAAGAAGAAAGAATTTTCACTGATGCAGGTCTTCATATCAACTAAATTTCAAGATGTGTTGTGTGGTGTGTCTTGGGATAGTCTTATTCCAATAAATAGCATTATCATGTATTGCAGACTCCCATCATTTCACTAAGCTGCCATTTCACTTTGTGAATGTTTCTTTTTAAGGGTCTGCACAACAAGCTCAAACAACTGGAGTCCCAGAGGGAACAGCTCCAAAGCATTTAGTGTCTGTAAATGCATCCATCAGGAACAGGTGAGACTGGGTCACTGAGAACAGTGTGTGTGTGTGTGTGTGTGTTTGTGTCTGTGTGTTGGTGTTCTCATGCATCTTTGTTCTATACTTGAACGTGTCTTCCTGTGCATGTTTGTTTGAAAAGGGGCAATGTAATGCGTCTATCTCTTCTATACACTGCAGATTTGTGACAGGGACAACTTTCAGCTACCCCATAAGAAGATCCCTTCATCTCAAATTGTGTATAACTTGACTGGCATCAATGTGGAGAACTACCTGGTGGCCACAGCAAATGACTTCATCAGGAACAGGTGAGTTCTGTCAGTGTGTACATTCGGTAATCATCTCTCCGATTGCATGAACTGTATGAAGAGATGTTCCAACAAAGTCCAAGGTATATCACATATTATGATATCATGATATTATATTATTTTAATGAGTAAACATTGTTTGACATAGTTTGCAAATAATAAATGGGGCTCAATTTTGTTCGGCTTTACTAATTCAGAGTAGATGATTGTCCCAAATGAAAAATTTAATGAAGTGTCCATTTTAAAACTTTTTTTCCCCTTTCAGTCTTTTAAATAATATAGGTCAGTCAACTGGGAAGTTTAGCAGTGTTGCTAGTGCAAGGAATGTTTATTATATGCAAAACAAAGATGTGCAGAAATCGGATTGGCTGCTGATTGCAAACATTTCAGTTGCAACCTAAAAGCTTACTTTCGCTTGTTGCTCTGCTCTGCAATTTTATTTATATAGCGCCATATTACAACAGGGCACTCTATTGCATGGAGCCGGTCGAGACCAACTTCCACACAAACAAAGACCCAACGTTCCCACAATGAGCAGCACTAGGCGACAATGGAAAAATGGAAAAACTCCCTTTTAACAGTTAGAAACCTCGAGCAGAACCAGGCTCTAGGTGGGCGGTCATCTGCCTCGACCGGTTGGGTTGAAAAAGGGGAGAGAAGTACACAGCTAGGGGAAGAAGGTGAATTAGTAACAAGCATTAATGGGATATGGGTGTGTACAAATGGAGAGGGAGAGGAGAGAGAGGAGCTCAGTGCATCATGGGAAGTCTCCCGGCAGTCTAGGCCTATAGCAGCATAACTAAGGGGTGCCTCAGGGTTCACCTGAGTCGGCCCTACTATAAGCTTTAT
>JAVQJD010028083.1:0-39516 GCA_036023655.1 Nannoperca australis | reverse complement strand
CACACACACACACACACACACACACACACACACACACTAATGAGAACATTAAAGTGATCACAAACTAATGAAGCCCAGAATAGATTCATGTCATCAGAATCTCAGATACTAAATGTCTGGATGTATTTTGGGAAAACAAACGTGTTTAGAATCAGATTTCAAATCAATCAATCAATCATCCCGACTGGCAGCTGTTTGTTCAACTCTAGATAATCAATCGTTTGATCGATCGGGCGACGTGTTAAGCAACTGTCAGTGATCAATAAGACAGACAGATGTTCCGTTTCTGCTGCAGCACATCAATGCTTGTCGCCATGGGAACAGGCACAGTCTCATTAATCAACGCTCTTAACGGCGTCGCCATGGTAACGGCGGCGCGGCTGTTTGTTTGTGTACTGACATGGCAGGATGTTGTTGTAGCGGTTCTTCCCTCGGTTCTCCGGCACGCGGGCGACGTCCATCGTCTGGTTGCGCCCGACGTCCTTCAGGTCCTTCAAACACACGAGCAGGAAGGTGATCAATGCACTTTTCTACTCGGACGCTCACTTCCTGTCCAGCGACGCTCACTTCCTGTCGGGGAGACTCACCTCGAACTCCTCAGACAGCAGGTAGTTGGAGTCGGCCTGCAGTTTGCTCAGGTGGGACTCGAAGTGTCCGGCTTTGATCGGACTGCACGAGGACACGAGGGGTTTAGTGGAGCTGCAGCAGCTGATCAGTGATCAGCTGAACGATCAATTGTGTGTATCGACAAAGTCAAGAGATTCTCACCTGGTGACGCGACGGTTACTGAAACAGAACAATCAGTCCAGTTATTATACAGGCGTCATGTGACGAGCTGTGATCAATAAACACACACACACACACACACACACACACTTACCTCCTCACACCCACATATAATCCTGATGCTGGAACCTCTTTCCACATACTCATCCTCACCACCGGGTTATCCTGCACAGCCCTGCACACACACACACACACACACACACACACACAGAGACACACACACACACACACACACACAGACAGAGACACACACACACACACACACACACGAAACAGCATGAAGCATCTTAAAGACGTCAGGTTGCAGTTTTTAATGTCCCTGTTTTTACTTGTTGACATCTGATCATTTTAAATCCGACTGTTGATTCAATAACAACAAATCAAAATGTTGTGACGAGATGAACCCTCAGTGGGGAAACTGCAGCGTTACAGCAGCAAACTAAATCTATACAAAAGCTAATGAGTTGACATTATTGTGACATGAATGAAAGGTGTGTGTTCGTGCGCTCACACTTTGCGGAGTCTCTGTCTGTAAACCAGCAGCGAGACGACGGCCACCATCATCCCGATCAGGAACATCCCAGCACTCAAACCCTCCACCACGCCCCCTATAGGCTCTGACACACACACACACACACACAGTTAGACAGGTGCAGGCTGTGTGTGTGTGTGTGTGTGTGTGAGACTCACCTGCGTGCGTCCTGAGCGGTGAGGACAGGTACGTGTCGGTGAAGAGCGGCTGAGGAAACTCTTGGTGGTTTTCATCAAACAGTCTGGTGAAAGCACGCACACTCAACCTGAACACACACACACACACACAGTCATATTCTACTCCAGTAGCTGCAGTTGAGTGTGTGTGTGTGTGTGCGTGCGTCATACCTGTAGGAGGTTTTGGCTTTCAGCGGCCCGTCACAGTAGCTGCCATAGCTGTCACTCAGGTAAAGGTCGTCGTCATGGTAACGATCACAGGACCCGCCCAGCCGGTCCCCTCCTGCCCCCAGGTTCACCTCCACCACCTGATCAATTATTGATTATCTGAACTTAATGTCAATACGTTTCCCGTGGCTGTTTGTTGTTGTTTACTGTCAGTCAGCAGTCACAGGCGCGAGTGTGTCGTGTCACCTGTCCGGCGGCGGCCTCGCTGTCCGGCGGGCAGCGGCTGGAGAAGTACGATGTCTGATAGGCTCTGACGGAGGAGTTGCTGACGTAGTCGCGGTAGGAGGGCAGAGGGTGGCGCTGCTCCGGCTGCAGCATCTCATTGGCTGTCAGAAGAGAAACAGTCAGAGAGTGCGTGCGTGTGCGTGTGTGTGTGTGTGTGTGTGCGTATGTGTGTGTGTGTGTGTGTGTGTGCGTGCGTGCGTGCGTATGTGTGTGTGTGCGTGCGTGCGTGCGTGTGTGCGTGTGTGTGTGTGCGTATGTGTGTGTGCGTGCGTGTGTGTGTGTGCGTATGTGTGTGTGTGTGTGTGCGTGCGTGTGCGTGCGTATGTGTGTGCGTGCGTGTGTGTGTGTGTGTGCGTGCGTGTGCGTGTGCGTGCGTGTACCATCAGACTCGGCCACGATCACGGCGAGGTATCGAACGGCTCCGTTGGCGTCGCTGAACCAGGAGCAGTTGAAGCGGAACAAGATGGAGGACGAGGTGACCTTCGACGACCTCTCGCTGACACGTACGCTGGGGGGCGGGACCGGGGGGCCTGGGAGGAACCGGATTGGTCAAACAGGCCGTCAACAGAATAAATGAAACAAAAACAGCTCTTGATCTAATGATTATAACTAAATAATGAGAAAGTAGTAGTTTTGACTTATGACTTATTTTAAAATGATGAGATACAAATTAATGGTTTTAACTTTTATTAGGTCACTAATAAAACAAATGTTCTTAGAGTTGTTTTTCTGCTTCTGTGTCCAGTCCAGTTGTGTCAGGATGATTTATAATGTAACACAGAGTGTGTGTGTGTGTGTGTGTGTGTGTGTGTGTGTGTGTGTGTGTGTGTGTGTGTGTGTGTGTGTGTGTGAGTGTGTGTGAACAGCAGGCGAGGGGTGTGTCACGTAAACCTTAACAATAAGTTCAGTTGTAAAGGCAGGTAAACATATTCCAGGCCTTTTTCCCCACGTGAGTGTGGTTGTGTGTGTGTTAGAGAGTGAAAGTGATCAAATAAATGTACTCAAGTACAAAAGTGCTCTACAAATAAAGATTATTAATATTTTTATATAATCATTTAGGGAGATTTTCTTGATTTCCAAGTTTCAGAGGCAAATATTACATGTTCAATAATCTCATGAAATATCACTTTAAAGGTAAAGAATCTCCACACTATTATCATCAGGAACTCTGAAAAGCCTTGTTTGAAAATCTTGAGTGTTACGTTTTACGAATGTCTCTCGCCTGCAGAGAAGCATCATAAAGCATGAACAACCACAGAATGTCATGATCAATTCATTATGAATGATTTAGCATTCTGACAGGGATTCTTCACAGTGAGCACATTTACTTATGATACTTCAATACACTTTACTGTTTGTCTGACTTAGTAAAAATTTGAATACAGTATTTGTACTGTAATTTTCTATGAATAACTCAGAATAAAGTTACAATGTGCTTTGCAGTTCAGTGAAATAAAAGATTAAACACAAAGATTTCAAGAAAAACACAATAAACGCTGAAACATAATTAAATGACTTGATCATCTTTGATGATCTTTGCCATTACGTGCTCCTCTGATAATCCCATCTGTAGTGTTTAAAGCCCTCACGCCAAAGGCCCTTTCACCTTTAGGCTTAAGTCTTGACTGTGGAGCAGCCAACAGGGTCGCCCTGAGGTCTGAGGGTGAGTAAAACAAAGAGTGCTGCCAGATAATCTTCTGATTCTTATTCTGGACACACGATCACGGCCTCTTATCACTACTTTTACCTGGAATAATCATTTGAGTGGCGTCTGGTTTGCAGAGTTTTACCTGTGTACGTTCACTGGAAGCTACATGCACGTCCCGTGTCCCGTGGTTGCGTGTGGCCCCGGCCTTTTCAAGCCCTTTGTGAGTGTGTATTGTCTGGGCCAGTGATAGAAGTGGTTTTGGGGAGGGGCGGAAGTTTCCCGGAAGGTATTTTGTCCAGAGTGAGGGCGTCTCTGTCCCTGAGACTAAACAGGAGGGAACACAGGTACACAGAGAGAGGCTTAGCACAGCTCACGACACACAACACAACACAAACTGGACTGACCGGACTCGGCCCAGACGGAGCAAAACAATGCACTCTTAACATTACGTCACAAATCCTTTTTACCAATTAGTGCACAGGTTAATGAAAGGAAACCCATCAAAAAATGCTTGTTTTAAAGCTTTGTGTTTTTTATTTATTTATATGTACTTAATGTTTTAATCAGCTTTACAAAGCATATGCCTCATTTTCTTTTTCTAAAGCATTTTTTTCTTTCTGGATCACAGAATAAGCTTTTAATGTAGCGGCTGCTGTTCATGGCTGAAGTTAAAGCCCGGGAACAATGCTTAAAAAGTTCAAAACTGTTTGATTCATCTTTTCGCTGCAGGGTAAAAAAGGTCAAGGAACATTCTTCCTTTCACTGCTGCTTTTTTGTACTCGCCTGCACCCCATTCTACCCACTAATACCCAATATTTTAATAACATAGGTGTATTTATCACCGAGCAAAGCCACAGAAAGAAAATGCTTTTTCAAGTTTCGTCACAGAACGGAGGACCTTGGCTTTCTTGACAATTTCCAGCAGCTACTTTTTTGCATTGTCTCTCAAGAGTTTGGTCCCGCAATATCTATTTTTAAAAAGGAAAAGAAAAATGTCCATCTTTCCATACCTTTCAAGATTGTGTATTAAGTTTTGCACTAAAACGTAACAATACAATTTACTCTTTAACATACAAATTTAAAATCCTTTCCTTTCTTTTCTTCTGGGGTGGTCTACACTGATCTCTCAACTCTGACATACCAGTCAAAACACCGCAGTGTGTGTGTGTGTGTGTGTGTGTGTGTGTGTGTGCGTGTGCGTGTGCGTGCATGCATCTGTGTAGAACGTGAGGGTATGATTCAGGACTCATAACAGTTAAACAAGGTTTTAACACACCACTATTTAGGGTTTCAAGCAGCATTAAGAGTGGGGAGGGTGTTATGGGGATGGAGCCACCTTTGTGGGAAAGGATTTCTACATTTCTATTTCAGTCTTGGAGTTAAATCCTCGATCTGAAGTGAAGAAATGTAAACATCATTATAGCTCCAGCCATTCTCTTTAATCTTTACCTTACACAGCAGTGAGACTTTAAAATAGTCATGTTTTCTTCACTTGTGACAAAAATCATCCAAATCAAATCATTGGTTTTATGATCAGAACATATTGACGGTATGTTTGAAAAACAATAGAAGCTAAAACAACCTAAAAAGGGCTTTATTATGCATACATACATACATATATATATATAAATATATATATATGTGTGTGTGTGTGTGTGTGTGTGTGTATTTGTACCACTCCAACAGATAGATTCTTTATTGTTCCCAAGGGAAATTTAGAAATCCACTAGCTTAAGCGACACATACAAAAACATCAATACACACAAGAATATAAGAATAAGAGCACTTCAACGACATGAAGTGAGTCTAACCTCCAGAACTGCTAAAGAGAGCTGTCACTGTGAGACTGTGCTAAATGGATTAACAGTGCAGGTAGTGCAAAAGTAAAGTGATTCAAAACTAAACCCAGTGCAAAAATAATGATACTGCTGATAATATACATAAAATACACTTAAAGCTAAATATATCAACAAATACTAAGCCCATGTATGTTGTATGTGTGATATAAAGCTCTACTGTAAAAAAAAAAAATCAACAATCCAGTTTTGAGTAAAACTAATTCTAACATAAGGCAATATATAGAGTGACCGAGAGAATTACTGTCAGCTGATCTCTGGGTTCAGCTTCACTATTATGAGAATGTGTGACTTTTCTCTGTTTTAAATCGTAGTGAATTTATTGTCTTTGGGTTCTGGACTGTCGGTCAAACAAAGCAAGACATTTTAATACTTCAACTTGGGTCTTGGGAACTTGTGATGAACATTTCTCACTGTTATCTGACATTTTATGAACTAAACAATTCATTATGTAATTAAAAAAAGAATCATCAGATTAACTAAAAATGAAACTTTTAATTGGTTTCAGCCCTTTTCTGATAATATAACATAATGTGTTTTATGTAACACTTTTGGTTTGAAAGGTTTTCATGAACCCTAGGGCTGCGAAACTTACTCAGCACCTCGATGAGTAAACTAAACTTTCAATTCAATTGGAAAAAATACTTCAAAGCAAACTATTGTAACAGCAATATGTATAATAGGAAATGGGATTTGAGGTTTTAATCTCTGCGTTGGCTCACATCCAGCACACCTGGCCACACTCAAACAAACACACAAACAGGATCCTCAAAGACTTACAGATACAAATTGGCAACAGAGATCACCAAACAGTTGTTTAAAGCTGGGCTCAGCCACTTCCTTTAAATACAACCGCTCTGTGGTTACAGCTTTCTCTGTCTTCTCAAAGGAAGAAAGAGAAGGGAGGATTGCAGTCGGCACGAAGACAGAAAGAAAGAGAGAGTTGAGGGAGGAACTGGAAGATCTGAATGCAGACAAAAGAATGCTGGAAATGAAAGGTCTGCAACCAAAGACAAAGACAGCGAGAATACAGGGATGGAGAAGAAAGAAAAGAAGTGAAAGAAGGAGAGGAAGAAATATGTTTCTCTCTGTTATTGACATGGTGTCAGAGGCGGCTATCAGGGTTAGAAAAACACATCAGAGATTTGTTTGCTCTGTGAGAGTAAACTAGTCAGAGCAACGCCCTAACCCTGCATGGCTTTCACATACACTCACACACACACACACACACACACAGACGCATACACACACTGAGAAAAACAGTGTGAGGGGCAGGTTGGCTCTTGCAGCAGGGAAACAGTTTGCCGAGCAGACAGAGAGTGAGAGGCATTAGGAGGTTGATCTAAGGCGTGGCTCACATTCACTTACCTGGGCAGGTGAGGGGCAGAGAGACAGACACTTTTTAAAGTAATATCACCCAAAACAGTGACTCTGCTTAACTTTAACATTTGTTCTAAATCCCCGGCACCCACCACCAAAATAACCCTCCTCTTGCTCCGAGTCACGCAAAGCTGGGAGTCTGCCACGTTTATGTCATGTGGAAGGTAATAATGAGACAGATTATCATAGTTACAACTTGCAAACTTTGAAGCCAATCAACCAAATAACATGTGTCAGTAGCATCCTGGGTGAGCAGTTCTCCAGCCCTGAGGTACAGATAGAGATGAACTATTGTGAAATGTTGTGCTTGATTGATGGATCAAGTTCAATGATCGTTTAACTTCTTTCAACTTGCCGCCATACGTGACCAAGGCAACCACAAAATCCACACCGAGAAACGAACAAGGGAGGAGCAAAGTTCCCTGAATTATACACACCTTAATCATGCTTATGTTAGCCATACGTAATAGTAACTAAGCTTACTAACTATTTTGTCCATTTTAAGCTAGAACACGCTGAGTTTGGCTGTGTGATAAGATTAGAGTGGAGAGCAGCAAAGGTTGTTATAAAGATAAGATGTAGCAACTGTAACAGACTTGCACCCTGATGTCGCCCATTCAAAAAACATGCAGTGGCAACCAATCGGTGTCCAAATACACCTTAAATGAAGCTTTCGTTGAGAACACACAATAAATACACATAGAGGCGTAAAGAAATATCACATGAAAGCAGCCCATGAGCTGTGATAAATATAAAAACACCCTGCACATGTCCAGGCCAATCATGTTACAAGCATTATTCACTTCAGGAGATAAAGTCAGACACACCGCAGGACAGGGCTGCACACACACAATTAAAATGGCAGATGACAGGAGATTTGTACATTTTAATTTCATCTTATGTAGTTATTATATTATTCATTGCAGCATTAGAAAAATGCATTAATCTGTTTTTCAAGACCCCCTCAAACGTTAAATTCTGTTGTGTCTTTAGGAGCTCAGGTCTCTTGTGGGGGGAGCTTAAACCCCCCTGACTCCCCCATAATTTGAAACACTGAACTGTGTATTCTTTAGCACACAGTTTACCAGAGCGTAAAAAATAAAAAAGAGAGAATCTCAGTCATAACTAACGCAAATGATGGTCACAAATTCGAAAATTATAATAGGATACATACATTTCATATCAGGTGAATGCAGCTTTATTGTGAGCAGTGACAAAACAAAGATTTGAGTGTCACAGGTGCAGAAAATCAAACATTATTAAAATGTCCAACAAAAAAAAGGGAATTTTTTTCCAAAAAATTGAAAGAAAATGTGAACAGCAGTGATTGTAATATATGCAGTACAAAAAGCCTGCACCTCTGACAAGGAATACACCAAGCCTTCGATAACAGTGATACTATTGTATAATAGAACATAAAATAATACTGCTAGAATGTATTTATGCAAACTTAAAGGGGTCTGATTTTGATGCTAATGAATTGAATGTCACTGAGAAACGAGATCTTTTTCATGAGTTGAGTTTAAAAAAAATAAAAAAATAAATAAAAGCTGATGGACAGCTAATGGTGACAGTAAGTTCTGTTTTATTTCTGTAATTAGATTAGCTACATGGACACATACACATACATTCTACATATTTCTGTGTTTGACTGGCTGGCTAACATCCTCTAACCCTCTAATACGCTTTAGTCATGTCATTAATGCAGTTTGAGAGGCATTAAAACACTCTGATCTGTTTGTCTCTCTGTGTGTTTGCCTGCATTAGTGTGTGTATGTGTGTGTGTGTGTGTGTACGTGTACGTGTGAGACCTGTTATTGGTTGAGTATAGTACATATGTGTCTGCATGTGTCAGCCTGTGAGCATAAACATTAAACCTTCATTAAAATACTGTTAATCCCTTCCTATGACATGCAACCTGCCTTCAAACGCACACATACAGACACACATGAACGAAACATCTGCCTGTTATTAGGGCGCTAACATGTCATTCAGGTGAGTTCGTCATTATCACCTGTGAAAGCTGCACTGTAACACAAGAGTACTTTTAGTTTGAAGGTGGCACATGTTGTTAACATGAATAAAACTTAGACTGGGTATTTAATGCCATTAGACCTAAAGCTTAGTTTTTTATGAATACTTCCTTTAGTGATAAAACACACACACACACACACACAATTAAATTCTCCAAATCTTGGCATTGAGAAACCTTACAGAATATTTGCATACATATATATATATATATATATATATATATATTTATTTATTTGTAGTTAATAAAAGTTATGTTTTTTTATATGCTGAGATTACGTTAATAATTAGAAAGTGTATGGAACCAAGTGTGATTTTTGTAAAAACAACAGGTAATTCTGATATCTATTCTGGTGCATTTCAACAGCATAACACATGTTCTTATTCAGAGGGAAGGGGAGTTATTTGAAGAACCACTTGTATCATCATTTACACTTGTTAGCTTGAGATTAGTAAAACTGTGACAGTTTTTTGAACTGAATCAGCCCTGAAATTTGGGTGATAAAAAATCTTTTGAAAACTTTTCTTTAATCGTATAGCAGAGACAGCTCTTGTCCTTGAACACAGGCCCTACCTGAAAGTGGCGCTCTCCTTGTTTCACAGAGGCTAACACCTGCATTAAATTGGAGGCACATGTCAGTGGTTGGTTGCAGTCTTGAAGAACAACAGAGATAGAAAAACTGATGACTGACTGCTCTTCTTACTGATTTTGATGTACTCTGTTATTTATTTGTCTTTTGAGATTTATTTTCTCAAACTTTTCCTGCTACTATCAGCTGTTCTTTGATATTTTACATCTACATATAAAGAAATATCTGAAAACAGAATAAATAGCAGACAAATATCTCAGCAATTAACTACCCAGTTTAAGACCGCTTCAGACAATATTGAACAATGTACATATTTAGAAAGCGGCTGCAGCACCAATTATTGACTCCATGTCCTCTGTAAATGCCTGTTGTGTTGGTCTTTATGCAGACGACACCATTTTATACTGCTGGGACAACGTTTTACAGCTAGCTTTTGAAAAACTGCAAGTTTCATGCGGTACTTTTACAAAACAAAATGGTTAAAGACCTTTAACTTTTGTTAAATGCTGAAAACATAAATGCATGATGTTTCCCAGAACCGGTGTCATTGATTTATTGTTCAGCAATATACCATCTGAGATTTTGATAATAAGATGAGATAAGTCTTTTTTCTCTTTGCTTCACAAAATATAAAACGTGAAACTTTGATAGTCTGTAAAACAATTAAAACCCCTGCTTCTCTTTTAGAATTCACTAAGGTTACTGTACATACCAGAAGAGAGCTTAATTCACTCTGAATAATAAGGATTTGTGAAGCTCATAATAATTGTGCTATCAATTTAAATATCTGCACTTTTTTTAAACAGTCTTTGTTATATGTCCCCAGCAACATCAAGTTTAAACAAATATATTGAAGGAGGCTGGATCAACCCCCCCATCAATATGCTGTCAATGCAATTAAGCAACATTTTAATTGGATTGTTTAAAGAGATGACAAACGTGCAGGAATAAATATATTTTAAAAATGTATTTGTAAGTTATAGTGAATGTCTGTGAAAAAGAAAAGCAGATAAGAACAGAGATGATGAGAAGGTGAGGAAGAAAGCGCGACTGTGTAAGAAGCACATTTTGACATCACAGAGTGCCGTCTCTCTCTTTACCTTGGAAATAAACAGATGGAAAGTGAAAGAGAACAAATGAGAGGAGAGATGAGAGATGGGGAGTGCCCAGACTGCTATCTGCCACGCAGAGAGGCATATTTACCAGTGGTGTTTTTCAAAAAGACATTTCTCTCTGGGAGCAGCTATTTGGCTCCCGCCAGGCAGTTGTGACAGGGAAATACATTAGGCCTGATTTGGTTTGTTTTGGTTGTTTTGGAGATGCTGCAATTATGAGAGACAGGGGGTTGGTGATCGAGCAGGGTCAGTTTGAATCTTTCTCTTTCAGCCAGCCATCCGGTGCTCGTTTTCTCTCGCTCTTTTATTATTTTTCTACCTGTTTCGCTGTCTTCCCTCCTACATTACTCTCTTCTCATCCCTCACACTCTCTTTTGGAGTAAAATTGCGTGACTTTTAAATTAGAGCTCTTTCAACAGATTCATTCCAAAACGCTACACATTCAAAGTAGAAATATTGTGCTACCTGAAATTTATCAGATAAAATGTAATGGAGAAATGATTGAGCAAACGCCATGAATCTCTAACGTAAATACTAAAACACAACATGGTTACGTTTCTTTTATGTTTATTATTATTAAATGATTATGTTGTTGTCTGGTTGCCACTATGGCAGGTCTGAAAACTGAACAAGTTCTATATTTATATTTACAAGTTATAATTGAAGTTATATATTAGCATATCAAGTGTCCCATTTGTTAAGTTCCTTGGCTTTCCCAGTCTAGAAAATAAACATTACGGATCCTCTTTCTTCTTCACACTTCATGCTCTTATTTGGCAAAAGAAGGTCAGAAATCTTTTTTTTTTTTTTACAATACCACACTTTGTGACTGACGCTGCTAACAGTCGATATTTACAGATTTTTATATCTGAATAACAACCACAAATTGTCAAAGTAATTTTACGGTAATTTGTATGGTTCAAATCACCCCTGAAGTAATTGCACAGATGACTGAAGAATGAGGAGAGAGTTGAGACAGAACTTTATTTAAAATTCTTCTGGAGAGCCCGGTTTCCAAAGATTACAAAGATGCCAGGCTGAAATTTGTGAAAATGATACAAAACACATCACATTTTTCAGTTCGATGGTGCAGCCATTAAAATCCTGGCGTCTTGGGATTGAATATTTCACTCAATGTAAAATCGTATAGTTTTAACAAATAGCTGGGACATGCCGTGTGTGATGCCGTTAGACTGCGTGGAATATGATGATTCAATCTTAAAGCGACTTAAGGGGGAAGAGAGGAAAACTGTCAAGGAGAGAAAGAAATTACCATAAAGGCAAGTTCTCTTTCT
Source organism: Nannoperca australis (assembly GCA_036023655.1). Taxonomy (NCBI): domain Eukaryota; kingdom Metazoa; phylum Chordata; class Actinopteri; order Centrarchiformes; family Percichthyidae; genus Nannoperca; species Nannoperca australis. The sequence continues at coordinate 27,654 of JAVQJD010028083.1, read as the reverse complement.
CACCCGCCCTCTTCTCTCTCTCTCTCTCTCTCTCTCTCTCTCTCTCTCTCTCTGCACAGCAGCCAGAGGTCTATGGTCAATAAAGGGTACCACAGGAGTACCTATGTGTGTGTGTGTGTGTGAGAGAGAGAGAGCATGTTCATATGTGTCCATTTCAAAGGCTCTTCTCAGACAGACCTCTCCTTTAATTCTGCCACCCAGCAGGACACAACACTCTCTCTCCCTCACACACACACACACACACACACCCTGTCCCTCCAAGGGGCTAATAGGGTGAAGTGAGTGTGTCTCCATCTGAACAGTGGGTTCTCTTCAGGGCCGACTCGGCTCTGGGGGGCTCGGGGTCCCGAAACTGACATGTTGAGATTTGGCCTTTAATCAGCAACGTCAGTGTGTTTCATAATCTGGGTCAGGACCCTGAGGCGGGTCACAAGTAGATTAAATGTGGTCTCAAAATTCTTCAGGAAACACAAACAGCTTCAGCTGCAGCTCAACAAGTGTCTGTGATTCTGCTAACCACAAGAGTAGAGTGTAGGGGCTGGACTGGCCATCTGGCAGACCCAGCACTTTGCCAGTGGGCTGATATGTTTGCTGCAGGACCTCCTTCAGCACCCGTGATTGTGGTGGTGAGCACATCGATGAGGATGAGGGGAGGGAGAGAGATGAGGGTGAGAGTGGCGGAATAGTAGAACGTGCTGTAAGCAAAATCTAACAATGGACTGGCTGCCTGGCTTAACAATATGTAATGAGAGATGATGATGATGATTAGCATTAGCCTGTGCTGCTCTGAGTCCAGGAACCCATGAAGGTCCCCTTGATTAAACTGAGCAAAACATTGCCATCTGTGAACAAACTAGCTGAGCTTGTGCTCCTGACATACATTCAATCAAATTCTGCTCTACTTCAATTTGGCTAGCTTGCTACTTTAACGAACGCAGGTGTAGTTTGCCATAAATATGTGCATGTAGATAACCACAATGATAACCACTGTTCATAGGAGTGATGCTTCAACGCGGCCGCCATATTGGTACAGGGAAGCCGTGCATCCGAATACCTGTAAGTCTACGGAGGCAGGAGTTCTATCCACAATCACAATCTTCATAACTCGCTGTCAGACATTTATTTATATATATATACATATATATATATAAACTTGGTTTTCACACCAAAATCAGATCAGGACATCGTCTCTTCTTCAGCTTTGACAGCTGGGCTATGGTGGACAATGCTGGACAGTGAGACAGACTTAAAGCATCCCATGTGGATGGATGAACAATTGGAATACTAAATGCTATCACACGGACAGAAGTAACACATATTGTTACTGGACATATCATATAGAGACTTCAGAGGGGAGAGGTTTTTTTATGCAATTAATAACATGATGATCAAACATATTTTTCCCCTTTAAATTGCTACAAAACAAATAAGTTTTGTTACTGACGGTGACCTTTCTGATCCTAGGGTCACCTGTCGAGCTCTACCCATAATCCCTCAGCCAAAGGCCAACCGGGAAGGTGAAGTCAACGTTTCTCTCCAACACAAAAGATCTCGCTGACTTCCCATGTTTACCCCCGACCACACACACACACACACAGGCACATGTAGACATAGACAAACATTCACACAGAGCAGCTGTTTAAACTCTTTCCACTTGTGCACAGTGCTGAAAGGCGGCCTCCCTGCAAACATGGATGGAAACAAGTAAACAAATAAGCCTCAATTAACAAAACAACATGTTTGTAAACAGACAGAGATGCACGTAACAGCAGTTAAATGTACTTAATCATCTTTTTTTTTTCTTCTTGCGACATGGACCTCAACATTTACAGTTATCTGATGTTTTTAATGCAGGAGTTTTAACTGCAGTGTTGAGTGGACAAAAGAGCACCGTCTAAGCCTCATGGGAGCTGTAGTTGTAGATGAAGATAAGAAAATGATTGTGGTTGTTTTTGGGATAAAATGAGATGTAGTACAGCAGTAAACTGACGGAAAACACCAGTTCGGTTTGTTCAGAAAGAGAGATGAAAAACATCAACTACGAGAAATTAAATCAGCTCTCTGTTCACAACACAATAGTTATATCACCATTCAAAGGTTGCACTCGTGCAACATAAAAAGTGTTTTTTCCATCAGCCTTATGACGATATTCCAAAGGCAGTGAGAAGATTACACGACCACTCGAGCGGCAGCTCGTTGCTGCTGCTTCTAAGAATGACTTTATCTTCTCTGATCAGCGTGTACTTGTTCTCATCGCAACTGAGAGGGCGCTGACATGAAACAAGGGTCCTCACGTGGAATCAAACCGGGTATGTTGCTGTTATGTACACACCTGACACTGTTGAAGTGGAGGCAGGTAGCAGTGAGTGGCAGCTCGGTCTTCAGTAAGAGTAGGAGCAGCTGTTGGACATTCACAAGGTCTATTTGTACCTTTTCCGTCAGCCTTTATTGCACGTCCTCTCTTCTGATGTCCACTTTCCACATCAGTATTTCTGAACTGTTGGTGTTTTTTTAATGCTGCTCATTAAAACAGGTGGATGGAGACGTGCCTAATGTTACTTAAACTGCTTCAGATGCCAAGACTTCTCTCTAATGAACATAAGCCAGAACAAAATGAGCCATTGAATTGTAAAAACATTTGAAATGTGTGTGTGTGTGTGTGTGTGCGCTCTATCTGTCTGGTTTTATCTTTTCACCCCTCCTCTCTCTCTCTCTCTCAGGATTAAACATGTTTATCAATTATCACTCCATCTTGCCTCTAGCTCTCAGCACGCCACACAGCTAATTGAATCATTAAACAATCGCTTCTCCTCAGGGAGTGTGTGTGCTCGGGACTGTGTGTGTGTGTGTGTGTGTGTGTGTGTGTAAGGGGGCAAAGGGGGAGTTGTTTGCAAACATGATGATGCCCTCGGGTGCTTGCAATGCACTTGTCAGATATGTTTATTAATTTATGATGCATGCGCGCACACTCAAACACACACACACACACACACACACACACACACACACACACACACACACACACAGATGGGTCCTGGCAGTGGCTGGTAGCACCATGTGTTAGTCATGGTTGGGGGCCTCTCCTGTTCTCACACTGGCAACTGGTAGGTGTGTGTGTGTGTGTGTGTGTGTGTGTGTGTGTACTACAAATAGATGCTGAAATATGTCCAGTGCTGCTACACACACTGTGTCTGCAGGACCTTAGAAAGTATAGAAAATGATGACATTAATAAAAATGTAATAGCAGGTCAAAATGTCATTTGAATTCTTAAGTTCTCAATTTAGTAGATGTTCATAGTTCAGGTGATTTCTTTCTTTTGCGATTTTTTTAATGTAGTTTTAAACCTGAAGCTAATGGGTTAGCTGTTTGTCCTAATATACAGTAGCCCACTTAGCTTATATATACTATATATATATAAATTAAAGAAATACTTCACCAAAAATCTTCTGATAATGTCAAAATGATCCACTGTTGGCTTAAACTGCGCCTCTAAAAAGTTTGAACGTTGCTCCGTTGTTGAGAACAGCAGCTGTAGTCAACTTGAACTCAGCTCAACTGTTTATGCGTCCAGTCAATGTATACAGACTTACGCTGCAGCCAGGTGCGAGATACTTAGATCTATTAAGCATCTAGATAAGTGCTGGTTGAAAAACCATTTTCAGTGCATATGAACCCATCTTCACTTACAGAGTTGCACCACCACGTCTAAAGTTTGCTTCATGTTCTGGCGTTGACGTTGACACAGTCACTGTTTTGGGAACCCGCCAACAGATTTTTGTCTGAAAAGGATCTACAATCGAAATACAGTCACCGGTGACACAGCAGCAGCACTGAGGGGATGTATTCGTGTTCTTCGGTGCTACATATGGAATAAGTTGAATGAACTCTAACCTTCATTGTTATAGTTTCCACAAATCTGGTCACATGGTTCATCATGTGAGATTTAGCCTATCAGACACCCACCCGGGTTAATGCTATCATTGATTACAGCTGATCTACAGTATATGAAGTAGGCTGCTATTACCTTTTTGGAGGTGAAGTAAAGACCCGGTATATGATTGCTGTCATCACTGATTGGGAATGTCTCAACCCATCATTACCCATGAGCCTCATCTTCTGTCAACCAACCACACAATCAGAACTGCTTGATCCACTGTCGTCTGTTCTGTTTCACGGGCTCCTTATCTGTACACTCCGCAGCTGATCAGAAAATAATGACCATGGTCCTTCACTGGTTTACAGGGCTATTTGATAGCATCCTCATCTTCCAACTTAGCCAGCTCAAATGACCGCCCTTTCAAATTTTATACATGCCCACCTTATTTTGAGATTCTTTTTCTCTTTAGCTAGCTACTGCTGTCTGCAAGAAGATTTTCTGTGTGGCTCTGTAATAGCAGTGCAGATGAGATGAGGTGGCTGATGGAGTGCGGCAATCCCCTGAAGAAAACAGAAAAGTATAATTTTCCTTTTAAAAACACATACCAGCTCACAGTAAATCTGCAACTTCAAGTTCATAAATCTAACAACATTGTAAATGTAAAATGTGCCAACTCATGCATTTTCATCTTACATTTTTCTTTAGTATCATTTAGTTGTTATATTATATTACATTATATTACATTACATTACATTACATTATATTATATTATATTATATTATATTATATTATATTATATTATATTATTTTATATTATATTATATTTTATTATATTATATTATATTATATTATATTATATTTTTGTGTAGAGTGTTTAGATTCTATTAACATCATCCAACCACACAAATACATGTTACGTCACGTGCTGGTGGAACGTTTAGCTCGACACACTGATGTGGGATTTCCAGGTGAAAGGTTTTTTCTTTTTCCTCTAAAACATTTGACGAGACAATAAATAGGTCAACATGGATTACATGAGATAGAATATTCTAGTGTCATATGGCATTCATTTTGCTAGCTTTAACTTCACTATTTAATCAGTGCCATTGTCAGATTTTGTTAAATCACATTTAAGTCTCTCTATATGTTTATTTTCTCTTCAGGCTCCATGGAAGTATGTTGAAGGTGCAAACTAACTGAATACTGGGCGTGTGGCTGGAGTGTAGGCTTTAGGTGTTGACACAGCTGTTAAAAAAATAAAACCCTTTTTGATTTCAGCAACAGAATTAAAAGAAAAACTGAACCTTGAAGCTAAATACTGGACTAAATCTGGATGCAGTTTCACCTTCACATGAACATGAATGTGCAGCGTGTGTGATGGATTGGAAGCTTCCGAGTGTGAGAGAGAAATCCAGGAGGAAGCAGGATGGAAGCAGAGTGACATGAAAATTGCAGGGCGACAGAGGGAGAGAAAGAGGAGCAGGACATCCCCCACCCCCAAACCCCATCTTGAGTACGATTCGTCACCGCGACAACCATCACCCCACCTTATTCTGGGATGTCCTGTAGTTATGTTCTTCAATTATGTCTCCCTCTTTAATGTCGCGGCTGCACATCCATATTTAGTCAACCGCTGCAATTTTAGCTGCCGCGTTGAAATGCAACCGTCTCACCCTGGAATCAAAGGACAGATAGAGCTTCCTCAGGCACACACACACACACACACACACACACAGAGAGATTTACATTTATTTCTATATTCTTTCAGGCTACATCTGCAATTTGAACCACAACAGGGAGATTTTCAGCATGCCAAGCAACTTTCAAGGAAAATGTGAGGTATGGCAATTTATCCACTGTACGTGAGACACTTTATTTTTGCGTGCACTGTAACCCCTGAAAACATGTATATTATCAGAAAATGGACCGAGGGAACGAAGGGAGAGGCTGAAATCTGCTGCAACTATTATGTGTAAAGTGTAAAGGGAAGGTTGGTGAGGCCGGGTGTGAATTAAAGCGTCCCCTATTGTTGATCCTTTATCATAAGCTTTCTAGTAAAGTCATGCTTCAGATAGAGGATACATGTGCACATACACACACACACACACACACACACACACTGAGAAGGGAATTTTTTACCTGATGTGTGTGAAAACAATCAGGAGAGATGATAAAATAAATGCTTCTCGCCAAAAAGATGTTGATAAAAAATATATGATATTGACACAGTGTATCAATCACCATCACACATTATTGACCATGAAGAATGTTACCGCCAGGCGTTTAGAAATAAAGGAGCTTGACATTGAGTCCATTCTACAACTGAAACAGTTGTATAAGAAATCTGAATCTGAAAAGTCCAGATTTTATCTTTCACCAATCATCATTTGTGGAGGTGGCCACGGGCCAAGAAAGGTGTGTAAGAGATGTGTTGCATGCAGAAAATAGTCCTCACAGGTGTGACAGGATGACCTTTTAATCACACACACACACACACACACACACACACACACACAAACACAGGGAGATTGACTAAATGGGAGAGATAAAAGAGGGAGAGTACACAATGCACAGGCCAAGTGCCAAAAAATCCATTTATCTTATGTGGTGAACATGTGCATGTCTCCTCAGTGTTTGTCTGCTGTAGTAGTTTTTAAATGCTTTGATTTACTGGTTGGCACATCATGTTCTGAGAAGTTAGAGAGAACACTGTGTTCTGATTTCCAATTAATAATTACAGTACGTAAACTAAAGAGAGGCTTTACTCAAGCTTCTGCTCCTGTTTACTTTGCCTCGTCTTTATTTGGTCAAATCTAAGCAATAGAGATATTTTAGGTGATTGTTGGTCCGGACACATTAGTGTATAAGGAATGTGTGCCGGACCTGTTTCAGCAAATCATGTAAAAACTTTTTTTACAATATCCATTTATCTCCACTCTTTCCTTTGTGTTTTTTTTTTGCCTAATATGTCTGATTTACAACTGAAAATGTGTCTGTTTCAGTTGTTTCATTCAGATGTCTTGATGTCAGAGGAATAATCCAAAGGAGAGTTTCTTTGATGATGCTGTATGAAATCAGAGCTAAAAAGGAACAATTATTCAGAACAAAATGTCCCGTTTTACAAATGTAACACTCAAAACAGATGACTGAAGTCTGTAATAAAATGATGCTATAAAATGAGATAAAGCAAGGCTTTAGATTTGTGTCTGACTGGATAGATCTCACTGATCACCAGCTGACAGCTCATTTAACAGCGGACTTCTGCAGATTACAGTGAAATATGACGTTAAACAGTTTAGTTCTCACTATCAGGATCACATTCAGACTTGACTCCAGTTGTAACAATGAAACAAAGTTTATCCATTTGTGATTCAAAAATGTGTTGAAGCTCAAACAGAAAGGTTTGAGTGTGAAAAGTGTGAATGCATCAGAAGCAAATCCAATTGCTCAAACTGCCTCAGGTGGCAAGATGTTGAAATGTAATATTTACGAACCTGACTACGTCAGTTAGCGCTCTGGTTTTCTCTTGTTTTGCATTTATTGCATAGTTGATGGCGCAGAGAGAGAAAGAAAGGACGAGGATGATATGACATGAATCAAAGGTCCATGGCTGGAGTCGCATCAGTGACATTGTGGTTATATTCTGTGCTACCAGGACACCACAATTATTTCCTTTTTTTTGTCATTGTTGGTTTTATTTTTCAGATAACTTTAACAGGTTTGTGTCTTTGCTTCAATTTAGTTCATGAAAAGTCAGTTTATTTGCATTTTTGTGACATTGCGCAAGTTTAAAAATACACTTGACAGCTGGATGCAAAGAACAATTTATCAAGTCCCATTTTTAACACACCTGCTGCATTGTTGCTCCTCCCTCAGGGCAACTACTTTAACAAAATATTTGCTTCTGAACCAACTTGCTGCAGCGGCCAGTTGACATAAAAAAGAAATAACCTCATTGTAACCGCAAAGTTAACAGTTATTATTAAAAACATTAAAACATTTTCTTCTCAGTCATATCCATAATACATTTAATATCATCAGATCAAAGAAATGGGATTAACTTTAACCACAGTGGTTACTTCAAAAGACACAGTCAGGCAATCACATAAGTTGTTTTCACAGATTGTGGGCCTGAAATCAAAGGGGGTTGTGTAAAAATGGACGTGAAAACACACAGAGGAAGCTGATTTATTGGTTTGCTGGCGTGTTGGAGAAAGAAAACCAACCTCCTCTTTCCCTTCCTCTCTGCAGCACCTGGTAAATGTCAGACCTGTTTCACCTGGAACTGCAGAGAGAGCAAACAAACAGTGTGTGTGTGTGTGTGTGTGAGAGAGAGAGAGAGAGAGAGAGAGTGTGGGTGTGTGTTTGCGAGAGACATAAAGAGACTTTTAGAAACGCTATATGAATTAGAAAGCGTGTTTCTGATCTGAAATCTGTGCTCAGACTCAGTAGGGCAGTAAATCCAGTGTCTCACTTCTGGCTGAATGGATTTTGAATTGTATAAATAAAGGGGATTTAAAAAGGTGTTCTTCTTTAATGGAAATGCCACCAAATCTGTGCGACAAACGTCCAAAGAAAAGGCCTTCACATGAGTTTGTGTTCGAGGTTTTACTCAGCAAAGATAAGCTCAGTAAAAGTGCTTCTTGGAACAGGCCCCAACATCTCAAATCTCTTAAATGTCTCTAATCTCAATATCAACTAAGATGCATTCAGATTACAAACAGGTAAACACTTTAATTTGTATCAAGATGTCGAGGCAGCCTCTTAACTAACATTTCCAGTAGCATGTGGTAGGTTAAGTATTTTCCTCATCTCGTATCTTTGGCACACAGTAGTTTCTGTTCCGGTGCTTTCGGTCGTACTGTGCGGACTTCCTCTGCAGATGGAGTTAAACATTGTCGTGGAATGACATGGAAGTTGTTTGTGAGCATTTTAAGGACTTCTTGCCAGATGATCAGACTTCCCTTTTGCATTGTGTTCATGTTAGGAGACTTCTTGTTGCAGTGGGGAGTTGTTTTGTTTTGTCCTAACATTTAAGAAAATGCAAAGCCAGTTTAACATGAGTTATTTGGGCAGGTCGTCTTACAACCACACATCGCTGCGTCGTCCACGCTTGTTGCTGCTTTTCTGACACTATTTCTCGCCAATGTTAGCTACGAAGACGATGTCTACATTCTAAAATCCCACCTACTAAGCACTGACTGGTTGATTCGGGTGGAAACATATAATGAGCACAACATCAGACCTGTTGGACTGAGCGGTCTGTCTAGTGTTCTGTTCCATGCTACTTTAAAAGAATGAACTTTCAGTCTCAGCAGTCCCAACTGTTTTTTGTTCATCAATTACACAGATAGCAGAACCGATCTCACTCATCACATTTACTCAGCTCCAGCAGCAGCAAGATGATTTTATACCACATGTTTAAGATTTTTGCCATTTCACTTACTTCAAAGTCAAAATCAGCTCCTTAGTAATCCATCAAAAAGAACAGGAACATAAAACTTGATTTCGTTTTAAGTTATGTTATCTCGATATGTCACATGTGCTGGCAAGATGATCTGACATCCAAAACTGCTGCCAGATCAGCCTTTTTACAGCAAGAAGATTCCAAATGTTGTAAAATATTATTTCTGAAATGTCCGTGTTTGTCTTAAGGGTTTGATTTTCTGGCAGCAAAATGCAACAGTGTTTGAAAAGAGAGAGAGAGAGAGATACATGATATGACTGACAGTGTTCAGCAGTAATCTCATGGATTTTCCAATTAATAATAAATGTTTAAAATTAGACCTAGTAGATATTTAAACTGGCAGTTGTTACTTTTATGTTAACAGCTATCTTTTTATAGCTTTAGCTTAACCATAGTGTAACTTCTTTCCACTGTAGAGTAATTAGTAGCCTAGATTACAGGTTTTGGATCAGCTTCTCAAATACTGAGCACAGATACAATCAGCATCAGAAAACAATGACTGCATCGGCAGTTCTTCACGTCATCTGTTTAACATGCAGTCTGAGGGAGTAGTTTTAATATGGTGATCCTAATCACCTGATTACTGCAAACACCTGATGTTTGAATGTGATGATTGAAAAACGAATTCATTTAAAATGCATTTAAAATACAACAGGCCTGACAGATTTAAACGCCTGCTGCGTACGTGGCCTATCAGGCCGGCACATCTGACCTGCTGTACAACAGAGAGACTGGAGTTTACAAAAGACGTCAGTCAAAAGCACAGGTATACACACTAATGCAGCAGATACAAGCACGTCCACTAGCATGCACATATACACACACACAATGCACAAGCACAGGTGGTTTTGAAGAAGGGGGGGTTATTGCCTAAGAGGGAGGAGTTTGGCTCTATGACTGACAGGCCATTAGTTATCAGGGTTTGGTCAATCATCTTGTTGACCGACGTCAGAGTGCAGGAACGCACCTTGTACTAAATATAACGCACACCTGCTTTCACACACACACACACACACATGCATACGACATATATGTCGACACATATGTTGTGGCACGCTCACATACATGCAGAGTATGCATGTTGGATAAACGTGAATACAGACACACATTAACACACATTTTTCTGCAATATAAGCATGCATGCTGAAGCAACTCTATACTATACAAACATGAACTTTGACCTTCAGCAAACACCATTCCTGTCTTCCCATTAGACACAGAGAAGAGCACATGGCATACCGAAACTGCACTGCACCAGGAACTGTTATATGACATAAACCTTATACCGGAAAGGTTTATTTACCATAGGTCAAACTGCATTAACCGAATACGTACATCTGGCAGATCACACTCATACATAGTAAGTTGTTTTCAGCTTAGATCTGTAAAGCTCAACGTGTCATGAATCAAGGTTTCAGAAGTAAATGCTTTTTGTGTACATGGCCTCTGACATGTGATGTGAAATAACTGCATACTAACTCAGATTACTTTTACTTTAAAAGCAAAGATGTCAGATTTTCTTTTGTATTTTGAGGTGCTGCGTCAGATTCCCCTGGGTCGCACAACATTGTTCAAACATAATCAGGCTCAGTTGTATTCACCCGTTAATGACCTTTTCAAATGTGCAAATCTAAAGGAAGATTGAAGGCATCGAACACTGTGGCCAAACCCTCTTTTCCTATTCTTTTGTACCAATACACACAAGAATAAAGCAAATAGAGGCATTAAATGAAGTTACACAGAGATTTTTATATAAACTCTTACAAATAAGTCTGGGTCCAGTAACTTTGATTAACCAGAAATAATTTTCTTTTTACAAATACTTGCTTACTCAAATATGATTGAGTCTCATTCACTTAGGTTCTCAGATGAAACAAAAGGTTAGAGTAACAGACATGGGGTTGTTTCTAGTGATGTGACACATGTCTACGTAAGCCTATCTCTCCTGTCCCTGAAATCCACAACGAAAAGACGTCGTACAGTGTAAGTCAGAACAGCTGCCCCAGGTCATTTTCTACGTGCGCCTACATCAGCGGTGACTAGGCGCCACATGCTGCGACAGTATGCACGCCTGCACTATTGTCCAGCCTCAGAAAAACAGCACACTTGCTCATCCTGGCTGCCTTGACTTCTTCTGTGGTCTTCTGTTGCACAATGGACAAGGAGTAAGTGTTTGTTGAGGGAGAAGAATACTCTGAACTCTCCGACCCACAACTTCTTATATTAAAAGAGGCTTAAAAAGAGACAGACGGAGAGATGTACATCTTTATGCAAGGAATCAAGTGAAAAAGCACCAAACAGACATATATATATATATATTATATTCAGGGCAGTGCTCCATATTCAGTATAATAGCTTTATGTTTTGCTACGTATACTGTATAGTCATATGAAATGTGTCCTGTACAGCAGCTTACATTGTGCACTACATATACCACACTGTTATCCAGCCTAAAGCATGAAGAGGAAACTGCACTTTCTGTGTTAAATGAGTTAAAACTAATTCAAGAGAAAGAGAAAGAGTTTTTGGCACAGAACATGGTTTAAAAAAGTATGCACTGATCGATATTTCTAAACGTCGCTCAAATGAGCGTAATGTGAAAGGGTTTGAATTTAGTGACAAACCCACAGAGAATAATCAGATCTACAAAAGGTTTTACTGTCTTTTTCGCTACCCACTCAGCACCATTTGGCAGACAAGCAACTAGCTTGTAGTCACGCAAAAGAGAAAGATATTTCCCCTCAGGAGTTGATGGAGAGCAAAAAGTAGAGTGAACACTGGACTTAAACTCGTCAGCTGCCGAGAGATACGACTCCAAATGAATGATAATGTTGCTCTGTGTAAGTAAGAACACAACATTTGCTAACACCTTCACCATGTAAACAGCTCAGTGGGAATATTGTCTTTTTTGGAATAAGGGAAAAACCTGAAATATTTCATGCATGTAAATGTAATCAGTGTACAATATTCGCAACACGGAGGAAAAAGCATAAACGTGATCGCAATTTAGAAATTCAGGCTGTCACTGTTGAAACGTCCACATGTTCTCATATATGCACAACTAATTCATTTGAAAATGCTGTGCAGGTGCTGCTGTTGAATTTCATGCCCCAAATGTAGGAGAAACAGAAGAAACACGGAAAAAAAGAACATCTCCCCTTCCTCTATCCATGTAATTTAATATCTGGCCTGATGCCCGACTGTATTGATAAAAAGTTGTCTTTCATGTTAGCAGTTGACGTTAGCATGATGAACAAGATACAGACACAATGAAAACAGTGCGGCAGCCGAACACTGTGGCTGAATGGTGTAGCTGTGACAAAGAACTCAACACACAAATGTTTGCTGCCAGATAGCAGAAAAATAAATGACTTAAGACGATAATGAATGTGACGCAGAGATAGTTTATTTGTTTAAACACACACACACTATCTCTCTCTCACAGACTCACACACATGAACGACACACACTTGATGAGAATAAAACGCATAGATAAATGCATACTCACCACACTCAATTAATAGCATTGCTTGAAATCTGTCACGCAATTACCAAATGCAAAATCACTGCCCTTTAAAGATACGGTAATGGTGACTACTAGCTTTTCACAAAACAGATAGCAGCGTTGTCTTGATAGATGCTGGGGAACAATACCAAAATGATTTTCTTAATTATCTCCTCTGGAACTAATGTTGCAGATATGTGTGAATTAATTATTGGAGCTCGATATAAGAGAGGGAGCAAGAGAGGGAGCAGCATTATCCGCCAGAATCTTTTTTTTCCACTCGGCATTCATTAAGGCGACGGCAACTGTCAGTCACACGACGAGACAAAACCCTGATTTCCAGAAATCAAATTAGCACTGAAAACAGAAAAAGAGAGGAGGGACAGAGAAATCAACAAAAGACAGCTGAGACTTTTTGTCAGCGTCGATGAGAGACACATTGGAGCAGAGGATGTTTCTTTCTTTCATTTGTCATGTTTCAATTTGCCCCCCACCCCTTTTTTCCCGCATACAGTGGCTTTTCTGTAGGCAGTTCTCTGTGTGCTTGGGGGTCAGCTTCCTTTCAGGATAACGCTCCCTCTTTAGCAGCTTGGCATTATGAACATGACCTTGTGACTCTCTTTCAATCACACACATTCAGCTCTAGCTCCTCTTTCTTTTTCTGTAATGTCAATAACTACCTGATTACACCTCCTCTACACCACCTACAGCCAGCCAGGATAGGGAGCTCAATGTACGTTGTGTTTTGCTTTGTGAGTGGAGGTAGATAGAAACATCTTCATGGCAGGGAGGCTTTTACCCAATCTTGGTACCCAACGTCCTCTTCCATGCACCAGTCATTGTTTCCAGTCTGATCTTGAAACACATCGGCTATCGTCTGACGATGATTTATCCTGCGGGGCAACGGCCAATGTTTCAGGGCTTACGGTGTAGCCCACAGATACCTGGATAACGGATATCCAGGCCAAGACTTCCTCTTCCATGTGCTGGTCATTGTTTACAGTATGATTAGCAATCTAGGCTATCGTCTGACAACGATGTGGATGCAGACATGCAAACAAAGCAAATAAAAAGCTAATCTCTAAGCTTCCAAGATTGATAAAAAGCTAAATTGTTGTCAGAAGATAGCTGATGGGTTCTGAAATTGCTTTTTAGTCAATATGTTCTGCCTCTTTTGCTCTCCACAGACTGTTTACCTGCATGCAACCAAAGCCCACTCAAACGTGATCGGTCAATACTACTCGAAGTACAAATTTGTCGAAACGTCGCCTTTTATCCTAGATTAGCAATAGTGTCACCATATAGTAACAATAGTGTTGTTAAAGTTTTATGTTACTGACCTGTCCTTAGCTTCCTGTCCATTAATGCGGTCAACTAAAGGAAATGAAATGGTTGGTTTTGATTGCTAGAGTTCGACCTGACCTGAATTCATCACCTTGTTGCATCCTGAGGAGACTAAATATAATAATATAATATAATAAGCCTTTTGTTCAAAGGTCCTAAAATGTTTTCCTGACAAGTGACTTCTTGCTGTCATGCAAAATACTAAATCCAATATATATATTGAAATGAATGAGTTCAGTAAAAACGGCAGACAAACTGAAAATATCAGGTCCTTCTGTAACAGTCAAGGTTGATTTCATGTAACCTTAAGATGATCCCTCCCTGACCTTGACAAAATAGTTTTAGTTGCTTAAACCTAACTAGACCTTAACTATAGAGGCAGTAGATCACATGACACACTAAGGACTTGTTTTGTTGGCACTGACAAAGGACAGATTTTTGTCTGTCAACACTTGGTAAAAAGTCCAACCAGAAATTAATTTTAATCAGCATTAGGCAAAGTAGCACTGAATACAGTTTATATTCATTTATATGATCTCGTTTGCCACTGTACTGTAACTCCACAGTCTGTCTTCCTGGTTTAGGCAGCTACTGTAAGGACCCACTGTCTCTGTGGTGAATGTCATTAGAGCAGGATTTCCAGGTACTAAGCACTAAGGTCCTCCTCTATCTCCAAGATACGCCTGCAGCAGCCATCGCCAGTTTAGCCCTTGTCATTTTCTGGATTCAGGGCGTTCATACATTAGGCTGGGATTTCTCAAGTACTAAGCCAAGTGAAGGCCAACACTATCTCCGATTTTGAGTGCAGACACCGCTAGCCGGCCATTCCCAACCTGCAGTCTGTCAAGCTCAATTAAACCAGGATATGTGGATTCTCTGCTGCTCTACGCAGGTCTGCGTTAAGTGAGGATTCCTCCTGAGATTTTAAGACATCAAAGTTGTTAGCTGCCCATTTCCACCACTTTTCTATCTCTGGATTCTGACTTATTACTTTTAATCACTTCAAATATCAATGAAGACTAATCAAACTCATATCATGTATCATTACCATGTTTTCCCCCTGAATTACATGAAAGAAATGTTCAGAAAAGAGCGAGATCACCAAAGGTTTGTACATCTTGTTTTTACTCAGTTGTGCCCTTTGATTTGAAGAAATTCAGTAATAAATTACAACCTCAGATCCTGGCCATTTTTATCTGGCTCATCATCTTTCAGTCTTCACTTTTAAAAATCAGATTTAAAGTCAAAAGCCTTCAAACTGCATTAAAAACCCAAGAATCCCAACTTGTCTGGGCTTCACTGGACACATTTCTAATTTGAAAATGATACAAAACGGCCTCCAGATTTGGGGCTGATCCATTGGAAGTTATAACTTATTGATAGAAAAATAGAGAATTGTCTAAAGAGAGAGAGAGCCCAGATTATGCAGCCTGACATACATGGAGTATGTGAAGGGATCTGAAGGGGTAGTAACACTAGTTAATATTCACCTTTCCAAAGCCTACATTAGCATAACTACGCCAAACCTATGGTCACATTTAGCCCTCTATCATCCCTAAAGATGGATATACAAATCTTCTTTACTTTCACCAATCCTGTTCTCTCTCCCCCATCACTCCCTCCTCTCCCCCGACCTGCAATAGTCTTTCCTGATCTGCAGTCTGTCCAATCCACCACAACCCATAAAGGTCTCGAAAGATACAGAAAGCTCAGTCGGAGTGATTAGTCAACTCCCGCAGACAACCTCAGGGCAATAATGTGTGAATAATATTTTCATGCAATTAAAGCATAATGACAGAAGATAAATGTATTGATAGCATGGAGTCAGCAGGTCAAACATGGGTGTCCTAAAGATATAAGATGCTTTTCAGGTGACATAGTTCAGGCCCCCTGGGTCTAGATATGGTTTCAGTTAGAATACAGAAGTAAAAGAAAAACAAAGCGGCACTTGAAAACTGTTTGAACTGCAGTTCCCAGAAATCCTGCAAGATGAATTCAGTGAAGGGCACACTTGTGCTCAACAACCTGGCCAGTCTCTGATGACTCGTATCAAAGAAGAGCACAGGGACAGCTTTTAGAAGGAGTTTTGTTTTTGCATTTGCTTTAAACTTGTCAATAAATGTGAATGGAGACGTTTTAATAATCTCATCAGAATTTCATTTGCACTATCAGAGTATATAGTGTGAGACATATTTCAGAGTGTACTTCTTTGTGTGCTCCCGTCTCTGATGTGTCTTTTCAGTAACTTTAATGATTTGGGCTCATTTGCAGATAATTTGTTGGAATCTGTGTCCCACTTCCTCGACGTAATTCACACCTTTTTGGTGAATACACATAGAGTACTTATTCAAAACTGAAGTATGTGTGTTTGTTCAGGTGTGACCTCCCGTGCACCTCACATAAATAAGCACTGCCTAATTGAAACTTAGGATGGAGATTTTATTAAAAAAGAGAAAGAATTAAAAGAGCTTGAATGCACAAAACTCAAATGTATATGAGTCTTTTTTTTCTTTATGTCATTGTTAATATGTCATAAATTAAAAATAACAGTAGATAAAACTCTGAGTGACACAAATCTCAAGCATGTTTGATCCAGATGGGGGTTATTGGAGCTCTGGGTCAGTGCTGACCTTCAAACCTGTACATACCGTGTATGTTCTGAACACACAACACCACAACAAGAAGCAGTCTCCTAGAGGGCGTGTGTGGGGATGAGGGTTGCATATTACAGTATACAAGCCAATCCCTCATAACATCTGTCAGTGCAGCTGTAGAGTAAACAGGATTATGAACAAGTACCCTCCCGTCAGTGACCACAGAGCTGTGATAAGTCCTCACGGCTCCCCTCGCTCTATCTCTGCCCCTCACACACACATCCATCAGTTTCTCATCCATCACACTGCTCTGTCGGAGTTCAAACTCGGTCAGCCAATTAGGTGATAAGGCCTGACATTACAGGGCGGACCTCTCTTTACTCTGTTTGTGTGAGTGTGGCCATGATCTCTCTGATGTCGTTATCGACCTGCCAATGGCAGTTCAAATTAACGCCTTCACACTTGTGCGTTGCGGTCAACAGACACACAAACACACTAGTCAACATTTCTAATCAGGGGGAAATTAATTACCTGAGTGGACAAACAAGGCGGCCCTCTTCATCTTTGTTTGTATGGGAGTTTTTTTTTCTTCTTCATCTTTTGCTCAGAGTCTAGCTAGAGTTGCAGAAAGTAATAACGACAGATGAGGAACACAAACAGGAGGAAAAAAAGCTAAATGAAGGATTTGAGGGTCTTTAAGGCGTGCATGCTAGAAACATCAAAATGAGGCATATCTATACACATATAGATTCCCTATTATTGGAGCACAAAGCAGCTTCACATTGCAGGTAGCAAGCCGGATTAAACGGGAGGGAGAAGAGGAGTGGAAGGAGAGGAACGGAGCAGAAATGATAACGACAGGTTCATAAAAAAAAAGAAAATTGCTAGTGTGGTCGTTGGCGAGCTGCAGCGTTAAATGAAGACACGGAGACACATTTCCATATGAAACGAGGCACAGGTAGAAACATACACATGCGCACGACTTATGCAAAGCATGCACACAAACTATACGCTCAGAAAAAACACACCCTCCATGTACACAGCTCACCCTTCCACACACTCCACCTTTCACACACATGCAGTCACCCACTTACCCACTCGCTCACCCCACCTTACAAACACACTCACGCAGGCACGCACACACCCTCCACCCTCAACACACACCTTCCTCCCCACCCCTTCATTAATACTTTCCTCTCTAAAGCGAAGGAGAAAGCCCTCCAATTATAAGCGACTCCTCAGCAGACGGGCTCAGCGCTGCATTTATTAGGAGCTCATTTGGCTAAGCAGGGCTAAACACAGCGCACGGTGGTGAGGCGGGCGGAGGGGGGAGGGGGTGCACAAGAGGAAGATGCACCCTCTCTCTCTCTGTGTCTCTGTGTGACATTAAAGGGAACATCCCTGTATTCTGTCCTAATCCAAACTGATTTGAGATGGCATAAGGGGGTTTGAGAAGCAGCGTTGGATTATTTGTTTATGGTGGGGGAGCTGGAACGCCTCTGCTTCCCCAGATTTACCATCTTGCGGCTTTTAATCGCCTCTCTTCCCCCAAACACAACCCATTTACAGTTCAAAGCGGCAGAGCCTATATCTATCGCCGGCTATATTACGATTAGTATTAATATCATCACCATATTCAAGGCTGAGAAGTCTCAGAGGGGAATGAGGGAGGGGTGATCACAACAATGCTGTTGCTGCCCAAATATGGCGGCTCGCTTTTTGAAAGCGTGACCTTAGCGAGGAGACGTTCCTCGCTTTAATCATAACTGCAGCTTTGCCTGGTTTCGAGGGTTAGAGGTGTTACTCAGCACTTTCACAGATGGAATTTTTTTTCTCCCCCTCCCCATATTGGAAAATTAGACAAAGTCAGTTTCCTTTCCGCTTTTCATTTTGCATCCAGGAGACCTTGAAGCAGAAAAAGTCGTAAATAATTTGAAAAGCTGGTGTCTGACATTCTAACCTTGACAGCAAAATTTGACAAATCCAACTTTTCTGACTGCAACAGCAGAATTTTCTCTGTTTAAATACCACACGGTTCATTTCTGTTCTAGTAGTTCTTTAGTTCTATCTAACGTTCTTTTTCCAGTCTCTCCGTGTCAGCTGCTGTATGTCGAACCGTCAAGAGATACAGTTTGTTACTTAAATGTCTGCAGGTTAGCCACAATACTGCAAGATAATCACAATGATGATGCCTTGTTATCCCCCACCTTTATACTGTATATTTACATATACTCCAACACCATATTATACCCGATACATAAGCAGGACTCCATGGTCTAACATCTACTTTTTGTGGGTTCTTTGTTGCAGGTGTTCATCACATGCATTATTATCCTGAGTCATCAGTCATCACTTACTGGTGAGTGAACGCTTACTGAGAACCACAGAAACAACTAGAATGCACTAGCTGTTATAATCTGCTACAGATAGGTGCTCGCTATTAATCTTAAATACAGTGTATACAGATCCCTGGGAAGGAAGTGTTCAATAGCATTAGGTCAGATGTGGAAGGAGAGTTGCATTGTGGGCCTGGAAGGCAGGGTGCAGGGTGCTTACATTTGCACTGGTAGGATTCACATTGCAGTTTATTATGCACCATCTTTTCGATTTGGAATGAAGATAAAACGGAGACACAGATTAATATTTTTGAAAGTGTGCCCCCAGAAAGAAGCAGCCATAAGAGGTCAACTAGACTCGAAAACAATGTCAGCTTGATGCTTGGAGGTTTATTATTCACCTTGGAAACAGCAGCCTGACAAAGAAACATCTCTACACGAGGCGAACTCACTTGTTGTTTCCAAAGCTTTCAACTACATCTTGTGGCCTACAAAAAACATGCCCAAAGAATACTTTGGCCTTGTTCAAACATTCAGAAATTCTCCTCACGAAGCGCTCTTTGAATATGTTGTTTGACTGCCTGATCAGATCGTTTGTAAATTATTTTTAGTCCTATAGATCTATAGATGACTCCCCCAATTATCTTCCTCAAAACAAAACCACATGCATCAGGATGAGATTAAGTTTTTAAACATGTCAGAAACATATATGGTCATATATCAGAAAACATATAAACAGAGGGAAGGAAGCAGGGAAGCAGCAGACACACGTAGAGGCAGAAAAAGTAATAGACAAATGGATGAAAACATGTAAAAAGTGCAAGGTTTCCAGAGCGACAGATAGAGCTGCATGGGGAAGATAAAAAAGCAGAGGATAATAATTGCCCTCCCTCTGTGGCACTCTGGTTTTTAAAGTGTGTTTTTACGTGTCTGCGTCGTCGTTCTGCACAGCGGGCGTCTCTGGCGTGGTGCCAAACTCCATCTCCCCTCACCAGGCCCAATAACCACCCAGCTATCTGCACCTGCTCCAATTATTATCCTATTAGCAACAAATACCGCACAATTACCGCTAGAAACCCTCACACCCAGGCCGCCGCACGCTGCAAAAACCCAGGGAGAGAGAAATTAGCAGGGAGCAGCAACAGCAGCGATCAGACAGCAATTAATCAGCAGAGACACATCTCTCGATGTGGAGAACATAGACAGAAGCCCAACACCTTTAGCTCTAATGGAGAGTGCTGATGAACGGAGGGGAAGGTGGGAGGATACAGATGTGGCTCAGAGGAGAATCATATTTTATTGCTAGTTTCTGTTGCACAGGTGGACACAATTTCAATTCCTCAGGGTCCTTGAAATCCTTTTAAAAGCATGTTTGACAGGTGGCAACATGGAAAAGATGTCCAACCACAGCAGCTTTGGAATGAAATCACATCAGAAAGATTCACAGAAGTAGAAACACAAGAAACATCTTATTCTGGCGCTAGATGCAGTGGAACATATGGTCGGGTACGATACTAAAAGGTCTGTCAACATGGAAATAAATAATTAGAAATATGGTAAAGATAAGCTTGATACCATACCTCCTGCAGAATTTGCAAAACAAGATTTCTAAAAACTTCTCTTGGGGATGTAAATGTCCACAAAACTTGTTGAGCTTTGACACCCAACTTATATTTATATACTTTAAATCTATATAACGGTAGATTTGATAGAAAACCTTTATGCCTCGTAGGAAAATCGCAAGGAAGGAATAATTGAATCAGTTTCAGGGATCAAGTCAGTTTAAAGCAGAATTCATCGATTTTTTTGACCACTTGGGAGCTGCAAAACAAGCTGTAAACAAAACTGACATATTATCACCTCGTAAAGAAGCAAGCCATTACAGAGCAACATCAGCATTCATTTGGAGTCATGTTTTGGGCCACGTCTTTCCATCATCGCCTTGACATCCTGGCAGACAAAGATTACAGGCACGGTGCTGCAACAAACACTTCACCTTACAACAACATCCCAGCTGTCGCTGCCTTGTCCTGATAGGCTGAAGATGTCCGGCTGATACAAAAGCAAAACTAGAGTAAAAAATTCTCCCAGCACGCCAAAATATAGCTGATGCACAAACACACACACACACACACACAAATGACACTCTAGTATTCATATTCAAATGAAAATCCTTATCTTTCAAATTGTGACTCTTCCCTTCAGTTGCTTTTAATGCATGTCGGAGAGATTGAAAAGTAGTGAGCAGAGAGATAGAGAGAGACAGAGATGCTGAAAGGAGAATTTGGGTGAGATCGAGGCATCATCACACCCTCTCCCCGACAATTTATCAGCCGAAAATTTGACAAACAGACAGACAGACTGACCGACAGACAAATTTCTTTTGCAGGCCCGTTAGCCACGCCCATGATGGCTGTCAAAACAGCTGTTAGGAGGAGAACGAGAGATGTACGAACAGAGAGAGAGAGGGGTGAGCGAGATAAAGAGAAAGAGAGAGAGAGAGGGAGGGAGAGATGTGTGCATCTCTCTCTCCCTGTCTTTCTTTAATGAAACAGTCGTGTGCTTTTGGAGACAGTTAAAGCTGACAGAAGCACTCAAGTTGTGGCCTAGAGGTCTCACACACACACACACACACACACACACACACACACACGCACGCACACACACACACACACACGCACACACACACTCTCACTCTCACACACACACACACACACACACTCTCACTCTCTCACACACACACACACACACACACACCTTATATGATAGGTGTTCCAGTATCTTCATCATATAAAAGCACTGGGTGTATTCACAGTGTCACGGAGTCCCTGGGGTATTATTAGTACCTACCATACATGTTAATATGTCAATATATCACGGCTGTCATTCATTGAGCTCATATATGTGTGTCGTATGCATTTGGAAACAAAGTTTTGACAGCTCTTCAGCAAATTCCAGCAACACATAAATCACATCCATCCATCCATCCATCCAATCACATCCATCCATCCATCCATCCATCCAACCGCCTCCACAAACTGACGACTCGCCTCAGGCCTTTGAAGCTGCCAGGCAGACAGGCAGTCAGATATCTTAATCCCACAACAATAAGTAAACGGGGGACGGAGGTGGGGGTCCATCTATCCCGCCAGCCCCAACCTACAGCTGCATACAATAGACTTCTGAGAGGCTTAGTCCTGCCTCACTCTACTGTGTCACCCACCCCACCCACAAAGCACTCTGATCGAGATGGAGAGCAACACAGCAAGAAAAAGAACAAATACCTGTAAATGGGTTTTTCTTTTCTCTTCTACTGTATTATTAGCAATATTAGTTTGTCACCTGTCACTTGCACCAACTGCACTGACCTGAATGAAAGGTGCTAAAAAAATAAAGTTTACATACGTACCAATAATTTTGGTTAAGTTATGTTTTATTAGGGATGTTAATGTGGCAGTGAAAAATCTTCCAGTATGAAGAGTGAGAACAACAACGAGAGACAAGCCCTCATCTGATCTCTCAGCAAAGTCTGTAGTCTTTACTGTTAGCTAATGATGGCCAGATGTTAAGCTCTTCCAAAACAAATACAAAAGCATATACCAAGCAGAAGTTAATCCCCACTAATCACACAGCAGAGCATGCATGGCCGCAGCAATTATGTCATTTTCATTAAAGGTTTCTAATCAAATAAATCGACGCAACATTGTGGATCTTCTAATGGAAATCAAGCTCCAGACAGAGACCGCGACAGAAAGGAGGGACGCTGAGGGGATCAGGGAGATTTGCTTTAGGGAGCGTTTGTTTTATCACACTGCCCCATGGTGTCACCAGACTGGCTGTTTAGTGATGACAGGAGGACGACTATGCAGATATATAGTGAACTTTGAACTGGGTTTGATAGCATTTATCCAGAGGCTTGGATCACTTAAAAACACACACACACACACACACACACACTGATAGGAGCATGGCGTGGATGAGATGTAAATGCCACAATGGGAAGGTCAATGGCAGTCAACCCATAAACCCTCCCGTTGTTACTCCCTCTCTTTCACACACACACACACACATTATCAGTACACATCTGCTTTAACTGCTGTGAAACATCATTATGCGCTTTTGGAATAATCAGTCACGGTTCAACATGGAGCTGAATAGACAGACTTAACTAAGAAACAGCTATTTTTCACCGTCTGTCACGCGTGATATCTTCATCAGTCCGTCCATCCAGGAATCTGTGCTGCTTTTCACGTGTTAGTCGAACACAACTCCTTGTGTGACTTTGTGATTGACTCTAATGTAGCTCACATGTTTATCACCAGGGAATAAAATAACTGACACAGCAAAGTCAGGAGATGGGTTTTTTGGGGGGGGGAAGTTCATGCAAACAGTTTTTTTTTTTACAACAGCACTTCAACACACACAAGACAAAGAGGTAAAAATAAGCAAAGGTTAACACATTTCATGCAGTCTGATTTTTAACACATTTATCACGTCTGAACAGGAGTTGTTCACAGCTACATGGAGCGTTCATGAGCACTGACTCTACTCTTGTGTCAGGTTTCATTGGGTCTTCCTGAAATATTCATTATACCCTTTATGGCTGTGAATGTGTGACTATTAATTTACAGTTTTGATATGTTTAGACTCAATGTCTTTCCAGTGGGAATTTTCAGTTGCTTAACTTTTAAGAGACATGTCCTGGTTTCTGCTTGCAGTGAGTGACAAATGGTAAAAAATGCAGAAAAGAAACGAGACTGAGGCCAAAACGGAGGGAAGAGGAACCCACAAATCATTTAATAAGCAGGGAGAGGAGCAACGGAGAAGGCAGCAGCTGGAAACCCAACACAGAAACAAACAGACAGGCATGCAGGAGGCTTCAGATTAGCTTTATTTAACTGAGGAGAAACAGGCAGGTGAAATAGAAAAGTGAGAGTACATTCCTTTAAATAAAAGGAAAAGTTTTTTTAAACTTTATACAAATAGACAAAACAGGAAAGAGCAGATAAAGCCTTCACAGTCTGTAGATAACCCAGTGGTTGGAAGAGAATCTATGAAAACATAATCAGAGCTCCAGCTAATTTTAGTGAGTTAAAACCAAAGTAACAAAGGAGGCCGCACACAGTGAAGAATTCAGTTTATGGGTAATATTTTAAAAAGAGAGTGAAAAAGTCAGTGCTGTGACAGTTAGAGGTGTTGGCAAAGGGAAAAGCTTTCAGCCAGATTAATATGCTTCCACACAATCGTTTACTAAAAACGTACTGTATTTTCACGTCAAGCATTTGGTGCAAAAGAGGAAAAAGTGACATTTTCTCCACAATTTCATTCAAAATATAACGTCAGTCATGATTTTACAGGGATTTAAATTGTTAAGCATTCTAACAATTTAAGGGCAGAAACTACTTGAACTCTTCTTTTACTTGAGACACACCCCATTTTTTTTTTTATGATTCAATGTGCTCATTGAACCACTCAACAATGTTCTTAATTTGTAACCCACTGTCACTTGCACCCCTTTTGCAATGTAGCCTGCATATACAGTCAGTCACACACACACACACACACACACACACACACACACACACACACACACAGTGTCAGAGTCCCCCAGAGAACTGGAGGTGGTGGTGTCTGGTGAGAGCCCGGTTGTGTGCGTAGTTGTGTGAGTGTGTGTCCGAGTGTGCGTCTACGTATCTGCGTGTGTTTCTGTTCGGACTGTGGGTGGGTATCCTGCTGTGAGTGGGCGGGTCTCCGTACATCTGCCCTGCCATGGCTCGGATGTTTTCAGTGTAACTGTTACCCGGAGAGCCGTCTTGCCTGTGGATGCCGTCCAGTGTGCGGCTGCATGCGTGCCTGGACTTTGGGCCGTGTGTGTTGCCCTGAGCGTCACTGAACGCGTCATGGAGCGCGGGGTGGGTCTGCATGTCTGCAGGTGTTCGGCTGCGTGCGTGTCCGTGTGTGTATCCATAATCGTAGCTTTTGCTGTTTAAGTTTGCCCCTGTGGTTCTGTTGAAGCTGCTCAGTGTCTGGCTTTGAGGGACAAACCCAAACTCGTACCTCGTGGCCGGTCTGTACACATCATTTTGTGCATACCCCCCTTCATCATCCCTGCACTCAACATCCCTTTGTGTGAAGCCAAATGTGTAACCGCTACACCCCCCCCTTTGGTTAAAACCAAACACCCCTGGCCTCTGTGTGTAACGCTGCCTGTGGCTGTGAGGCAGCGGCTCTGTCGCTCGCCTCCTCAGTGTGGGGAGGAGCGAGGAGGAGCGGCAAGGCGGAGGCGGCTGCTGATGGTAGAAGGCGTCACCCACTCGTACCTGATTGCTGGAGCCCGTTTGGGTGTTCAGCTGATGGGTGGTGGACCCATTTGTAGGTGTGTTTGGTGCAGGGCTGGCACTGCCCATCTGTAGGAAAAAGAAGTCACATAATTTGAAGAAAAAAGAAGAAGAAAAACTAATAAACTGTCTTGGATATGAAACCGTGGACTGTTTCCATCCTTTGCAACAGCCATTGTTGTGTCAGTTAACATGACTTATCAGAAGGCTCCTGAATAAGAAACTGAACTGTTAACCGCTTCTCCCTGATAAAGTGCCAACTTAATCTTTAATCTCCTACTCATCCTCTTTTGTTTTATGCAAGAAAGCTGACAGCATATAGACTTTGCAAAAGCTATAAACTTAACGCTCAAACAAGTCATTCATGCATGACAGTCACTGTCACAAAGGGAGCCTTCATTTTGATGTTTTCCTTATTTTTATCCAACTGCGTTTACATTGAGGCAGATGACATTTTAGGCTGAGGTCTCTTTGAACAGTGGAGCACCATCCATGTCACTCTAAAATCACTTAGATCAGGTTTGAAAAGACATGATGAAGTGCTTCACCATGATTTCATATTGCAGACACGCATGTAGGTCAGCTGCTATCAGTATGTACGGTACAGCATCTTTACTGCGAGCCTCAAATGATCGTGACGGGAGAGAGACATCCTAATGTGGGTGATATGTCATTGATTTCACTGTCAAAACTCTGGTAGCTCCTTATGAATAATCTTTGAACATCTCAGGCTGTGCAGAGGATTTCATAATGCATAAGCATTCCTAAATGTTTCATGTCACCAAATTCATCTAACCAAAATCTCTGAAGCCTGAAAAGTTTAACATGTTGCCCGACATCCACCAAAGCTTCAAAAGGAGGGAACTGAAGTAAATAAAAGGAATACTGTCGGTGGTTATAAAGAAATGTAACAACATTTAAAGGTTTTCAATTGATTGACATGAGATAAAAAAAACTAAAAATGTCATTCCCTTCTGTTAATGTTGTTTTTCCGAAATTCCAATCCTAATTTTCAGTGCAGCGAAGTTGTAATCATCTAAGAGATAGTTAAGTTATATCTGCTGTACCTGTCTGGGTGGTCGGAGCACTACGAGCTGGATTGTGCCTCTGGCGTTTCCCTCTGATGACATGGAGCTTCTCAGCGTCTCCATGGCAGCGTGGTTGGAGCGTCCAAGCAGCGGCTCGCCGTTCACCGCTATCATCTGGTCATTTACACTCAACCGACCGTCCTGATGGGAGAAGACGACCGTGAGGTTATTTCAATTAAAGAACAAAGCACCTAAAGTCAGCGTACCCAACTATCTATCTATCAAACTGATAGAGATTTTCAAAGTAAAGGCCGCATTTCAATTTAATTTTATCTACACTAGTTGCAGAAGGTGAATGCACAGGTGTTAGAGGCATTTTGGAGAACGTTTCTGATAATGTCACCTGTGCCAATGTATCAAAAATATTAAATTATGTTAAAATGTTAGAGTGGAAAAAAGTCAGGAGTACAGAGCTCAATTCTTACATAGTATAAGACACACAAGACTGGCCACTAATAAAGTTTTAATAGAAGAGAGTAGTGAAGAAGAGAGATTTGGAGAGGTGTGAAATGAGTGTGTGAGAGAGAAAGAGAGAGAGAATGACATAAAGAGAGAGAGAGAGACCAAGTAGAGTAGAAAATGGAGAAAGGGGGAAGGCAAGAAAATTGTGGAGTTAGCAATCTACTGAGAGTGGGAGAGCCATGATAAATACATAGGGCAGCTAATGGAATAGCCTCCGTGGGCACTAAATCACTTCTAAGTGTTTTAAATAGCAGCCTCTCATAGAGAGGCAACACAGAATAGTGCCCTGGAGGGAGAGAGGGAGGGAGAGCGAGAGGATGAGAGAGGGAGGGGGCATAAAATGAGGAAAGAAATGCAGAGGCCAAAAAAAAAAAAGAACAATAAAGATGAAGACACTTTGAGACACACTAAAGACTCTCTGTGTGTGTGGAGTCATGATCGGTTCATTATGGTCCGCCCTGCCCTTTGACCCCCATCTCATTAACAAGGCACCGCCTGGGCTGACCTCAAACGCAGACTGGGATGGCACCGCGCACCACACACACACACACACACACACACACACACACACACACACACACACACACACACACACACACACACACACACACACACACACACACACACACACACACACACACA
>JAVQJD010028082.1:0-15445 GCA_036023655.1 Nannoperca australis | reverse complement strand
CGCCAAAGGTTTCCAGAGCCAGAAGATTCACTCTGAGCTCGAGCGAGCGCCAGACTGTACAGCTGTTCTTACTGGGTGAAAGAACACACGAAGACTTGAAAAGAAAAAAAGAACTCTTTGTTCTTAGCAGTTTAGTCCATGAAACATAGCCGGGCTGCATCAATGAGATGCTTTATTCATAAGAGGCCGATATTATAATCCATTTGCTAGTTTCTTGGCAAAGTTGAAGTCTTCAATAAAACATGCCCACTTTTCACTGAGGCTGAATTCATCAAATCAAATACAATTTATAGTCAAATTAGACCGTTGGAAACTTGGTTAGTAGAAGAACTGAGTGCACAACAACAACAACAACAACAAGCGACTGAGAATGAGGCCAGGTGCCGCATCCCTAGATTTGATGCCTTTGAACAATCTCCTGCAGCTTAGCATTTTTGGACGAGCCACCAAACAATCATTCACCAGGGAAAAGAGCACTGCTGACGTCATTTTGCATGCTAGATAGCTAATTAGCTATCTGGTCAGCTGCAGCACATTAAACAGCATGTAAATGTACCTGCAAATGTCACTTCGGTCAGTTAAGATGCTGGTGTTGTCCTTACTCTTAAATACCACCGCTAACAACAGACTGTCTGTCCACTCGTAAGCTACAGCGCAAGCTTTGCTTATTCCCCTGCTGGGGCTCAGCCTGCCAGCTGCTGTCAATCAAACACCGACACATTCAATCACTGCGACAGAAGAATTATATTTCTGATTTTCCCAAAGACCTTTTTGCTGTCTTTTAATAACAAAAAAAGTATTAGCAATACATTTTTTTACTGCAAAAGGCATGACTAAATGTAAGAACACCCACATGTGGATTCTCAAGTCAACCGAAATACACCGCATATCAGAGGCTTTTTGAAAAGTAAATGAATGTAGTTAGGAGCTGTGGAAGAATCTCTCTTGAAGTCGGCAAACCACAGGATGTTATCTCTGCTGAGGCCAAGGCTGGATTTAAGTTACCACAATCAGCTTTTCAACACAAGCCGACATCTCAGTTTTCTCCCCGGGAACCCCTTGGAAGGGCAATTCAACCATGGAAGGTGTTTTACTGATTTTATTTTTATTTTTTTTACTTTTTTTAACCACATCTACATTAATGTAAACATGTATTGTACATGAAATATTGTGTTTTAAAGTATGCTTTTTTATTTTTATTTATTTTAGCTGCAAAATATTGCTACTATATCATCCTTCAGGAAATGCAGAAATAAAGACTCACTGAAGCAGATGGTTATGGTGATGTGTAGCAGGAAAAGCGACAAGTCCCAGAAAAATCATTGCACACACACACACACACGGCAAGGCACAGCATCTATTGTAGCATCCCAATAAGATACGCAGGAGAGAAATAACGACGTGTGTTGTGACGCAAATGGGAGTTCCTGTCTTCATCTCGCAGTTGTATCTGTACTGAAGTGCACAAATAGACATTTTATGGCACAAAACTACTGTAGATTTAAGATCCCAGTCTGTGTTTTTGACCCAGACAGCTTTCCAATGTAGCTCCAGTCTCAAATGTGTTTGGGTTTGTTTTTTTTTCTCTCCCTGCAGCCCCTCAGAGGAGCTCAGCTTTGGTTCTGGAGAGACCGAGAAAAAAAGCCTCATTATCCTGAGCAATGTGACCAAAAATCAAGTGGCCTTCAAGGTGAGTGTGAAGGTGTGCGTGTGCGTGTGCGTGTGTGTGTGCTAACTTATGTGCTTAACTTGATGGCGTGAGATGGCAAAACGATTCGTTCAAATTGGTGAATTAACAGAAAATGAACAGTTTTGACGAGTGATTAGTAGTTGAAGTCAAACATTCACTTCTTCCAGATTCTCAAATTTGAGAATCTGCTGCTTTTTGCTATTATATATTGCAAATTGAAATTGTTTTGGTTTAGTCCGATAAAATATTTTTAAAGATGTGAACATGAGGTGTAGGGAAACTGTGATGGGCATTTGATAGACTGGCACTTTAGGTCATTATCAAAAAGAAATATTGATGATTAGAAGTGCCTCTGGTCTCTCCACAGGTACGGACCACAGCACCTGAGAAGTACAGAGTGAAGCCCAGCAGCAGCTGCTGTGAACCAGGAGCTTCAGTAGATATAGTGGTGTCCTTACATGGAGGTACTGCACTTTAGCTTTGCACTCCACTCACAGCACATGTTCCCAAATGTTAAAGCTCAGAATAATCAAATGGTCCAGTCTATTACCTTCCCAAAGTGCCGGCAGCCACTTTTTTCCTTTCTTTTTTTTTTTTTGGCCTGACATACATATTTCAAGAGTGATGAAAGAATCATCTCTCCAAAACAAACCATCAGACAACTGACGGTGATGCGCACGTTAAAACATTCTGTGGCCTTCGAGCATTGAAATGTCAGCTGCAGGTTATGATGTGCTGCATATCACTCAGAGGAATCCGCGATACCTATTTCAGGGTTGCTTTTTTTTTTTAGCTTTTATGTTGCGATGTTATTGGGTTTTTTTCCAGTTATGTCGTGTCTAGCAGAGATTTTCTTTTTTAACCAAGCCCCCCTGTTTCTATTTTTAAACCAGTTACCTTACAACAATTTTTTATTCTTTTCATTTTCTGAACGTTTCCAGTTTTTATGTAATGGTTTTCAAAGCAATATTTTCTTTCAAAAATATGCATATCCTTTTTGAGGATTTTAGAACAGCAACAACATTTTTGTCCAAATAATATTGGCTTACACGATTTTTACTTCTCCGCGCCAACAATAGCCGTAGCCGGAAGCATCATGTCCTTTTGGTGCAAATGTCCACTTGGACACAAAGATGACCGGATTAGAATTTGGTTGTCAAGCGTCAAGGTCACTCTGACCTCACAGAACATGTTTTTGGCCTTAAGTCAAGAATTCATGCGGTAATTATGACATCATTTCACACAGATGTTTAATCAGATACACCAATGAAGTGATGGCCTTTTTTAACTCAAAGGTCAAAGGTCAACTTCACTGTGACATCATAATGTCCTTGGAGAACAAAAAAACAATTGGGCCATTATTCAACAGCATAACTTACTTCACAGTTGGTCGGACACTGAAGGTGACACTTTTGACTCAAAGGCCATAATTTCACACTCACGTGACTGCAAACAACTTATTGGAACGCGCCTAGATATTCGCGGGCTGTCATTCTAGTCTGGGTTTGAATGTTGCCCTGAATGTTTCCTGCAGGTTCTCAAGCTTCTCCGCAGGACAGATTTTTGGTCATGGCTGCAGAGATGGACAGTGTTGGATCACAAGAACTTTCACAGTTCTGGAAAGAAGTAGCGAAAACAAAGATCATGGAACACAGGTACAGGCATCTGTGCTCCTTATTTAGACACGTCAGTAAATACGTGAAATAATTTGTACCCTCTCGGTGATGTCCTCTTGCAACACAGTTGTACTTGTAGGCTCCATATCACCCTGGTGGGTCCCACTCATTAGATTGTGACTTTCCCTCAGATTGCGCTGTCATGTTTTGGAGAGCGTTAAACCAACAGTCAGTCCTCTCAGGGACAGCCCTGTGGAGACCGGGACCAGCGGGCAGCAGGAATTAAGCACAGTGGTGAGTTCTGCTACTTTCTTATCTTTTGTTTATTGCCGTTCTTTTGACCACTATTAGATGTTGTAGGCTGTTTCGAAACATTATCTTTGAATATTACTTTATGAATTGAACACTTATTTACAATAAAGGAGTCTAAAAGTTGAAACGCACCAATGAAGATGTAACTAACATGTTTTTTGTAATTTGTAATGCATAATCCAAAAGCATACACCCAGGCACTAACTTAAATTTCACGTCATGAATTCTGGGATTTGCTTTCTAGCAGAGAGGTAGATGAGCAGATCTATATCGTTCTCATGTTTGTGTGTTAACTACTTAACTACTAATGTGTCAAATCCTCCAGACAGTTTGTGGTTTTTGGGGGAGCTGCATGCTGTAACTCTTTTAGTTAGTTTAAGTGCCAACCCCGCATGTTTGTGTATCCTCTTTGCTGATTGACTCACAAGCTCATGATGACAACAAGACTCTAGGAAGTCAGCAGGAACTAGTTTTAACACTTAACCCTGCTATTGTTGTTTTTTCATTTCTGCTTATGTCCGTTATTAAATAAAACAAAACACAGCATGGTAATACGTTTTTAGAGGTCTGGTTAATGTATTTTTGAAGTTTGGAGAAATCCAGGTTGGTTGGTTCCCTTTGCTTCCAGTCTTTATATTAAGCTAAGCTAATTACCCCCCCCCTGCTCCAGCTCCATACTTACCACACCGACATGAGGGTGGTGTCAACCCTCTCATCTAACTCTTGGCCTGATTTGTTTCCATGGCTTTCAGTAGACGGGTGTTCGATTGATGAACCAGTTCAGTGAACCAGTTTTTTATCTCTCCAGCTCATGCGAATGATGACCTGCAACTCTCGGCTGGAGCAGAAGCTGAATACGTGTCTGTGGGTTCAGAAGGTTCTCGTCGGGTTGGTGCTGGTGCTCGTGGTGCTGAACCTGCTGTGTTTCTTCCGGCTGGATACTTCCCGGCAGCCATCCTGACCTGCCACAGTTCCCTCCGCCTGCATGTGTCGACCACAGACACACAGGCGGTTCCACCGGGGCCACAGTTGACCACCCGAGGGAGCGTCGTCCGCTCCCCTCCCCTCCCTCACCCTCCTCACAGGCTGCTGTCGTGGAGGGAGGAGGGCTGACCATAGGGAAATGTGAGTTTATGAGGAGTTACTATATGAAGAGAATGTACTTGTCTCTTGAGAGTAAATACAACAGACACTTTTTAATAATGTGACATCAAATCGTTAATGTATTTTTTATGACTGATTATGGAAAAATAAATGTGTATTTATTGCAAAAGTCACAATATGTAGGGAAAACATTTTTTTTTGTATTTTGTGATCATAATACACTTTTTTATATTGTATAAATCTACAGAATATAAAATAAACACTTTGTCAACTTATCTCATTTTGTGGAACATTATAATGCCTTTCTCATTGTATAGTCAGGTCAGGCAGAGACAAGAGTGAACGTGTGCAGCATCCACACGCCTGCTTTTATCCCAAGATGAAGATGTTTCAGTCACTCTCTAGTCCTGTTTTGCATACATATTCACACTCTTTAATAAACCCTCTTTAGTACACAGGTGACTAATTGAAAACATTGCAGTGTATGACCTTACTAAACCTCTCCGCACTCAGACCAAGGAGCCACGGGAGATCTCTGTCTCCACTATCTCCTCTATTTGTTTTAATTACCCCGACACTGGCAAAACTAAAAATACCAAGGCAATTACTGGCGAGTACAAGGACATGCCACAACCCACTTGTAGCTTAGTCGGGAGCACTGATATCTATAACAAGATCCAGCTCGGAGCAATCAGGACATGAGCTGTCGCGCAAGGAATGATCACAATTGGGTTATTAGATGTGTGCACATAAGGGTCTGCCATCAACATTTGCTGCCTGTTCGCAGTAGGTGGTGGCAGCTCGCCTGCGAGGGATGATTAGAATGACTCATGCAATAACGAGAAAATTAATCCCGCGTTTGATTATAAATGCTGGGCTGTTTTGGGCGCCGCAAAATGTTTATTCCCCAAAGATTACACTGTGTCGCTTGTTCTGTAACTCATTCTATTTTAGTCATAACCCTTCACATGGTTCCCTCTTCTTCTAAAGCCTCTCCATTAATAGCTGTTTGTGGAAGGAATTGGGTAGTTTTAAAGCGAGCGCGTGGGCTGCATGTAAAACTTGCGTTGCGTAGTTCACTTAAAGCCTCAGTAAGAAATGCATTTTGCGCTATTTAGGTAGTGAGTGCCTATGCACTAAGAAGAAAAAAAGGGGGGGGGGAGTTAATGGCGTGCTTGCCTCTGGAGAATAAAAGTAAAAGCTTTGGTATCACACATAAGTGGGTTGATTTTTAAGTGCATCTGAGTGCCACGCAGTACCTGACTGAGCATGGCACTGCACAGAGCAAAACAGAACAGCATCAGTGAAGCCACCGTGGCCGTAGTTAGTTATTTGAGCGGCCATTTGACACTGATCACCAGACCTGCTCAGCCGCCCTGATTGTCCGTATGTCACTAATTACGCGCCGTGGATACTGTAAGTCGTCCCCTGCAGCTTCAGCTCCTCCACAGTATTGATTTAACATTAAACAACAGTTAAATCGAAACCCGGTTCAATGTGTGGCGGGCCCTGGGCAGTCATGCGATGTTCGAGGGGCTGATGATTTAGCATTTAACAAGAAGGGAAGGGGTGAGTTTGAGCAACTGTTGCTTGTGTCGTCATGGAGAGGATGTTGATGATGTACCACAGATATATATTATATTATAATAGAGTGGTGGTAAACATTACTCGGCTCCTGTGACTGTACAACAAAACATGATAACCAGTAAGAGAATTCTACATTTACAAGGTTTATTCTCCACTATTTTTCCTTCCCTTTCCATCTATCCTAAACCTGTTTTCTTCCTTCTCTCCTTATGGGGTAGTCAGTCCCACTGATTGGCTGTATGCACACACAGGTCAGAGGTCAGTGAGCCCTTGAAGAGTTCTGGGCGAGGATGGTGACAGCTGACAAAGGCTACAAAGAGCTTTGGAAACATTAACAATGATTCCTCGCTCACACTCAATATTTATGCGACTTGTGTGGACAAAACTATTGACAGAATCAGGAACAAAAGATGGATCATTATGTGCATTTCATGTTCCTGCTTCAGGCAGTGGATAAACAAATGATTAACATGAATTCAGCCAGCACAGCATAAATAATAGATTTGGGCAATGGAGAGAAGTGTTGACCTAAATAAAACATTGTATTCTTTGGTTTCTATCACCTGAATTAATGGGAATAAAACACTATCTCACTGCTTCATCTGTCTGCAGTGCCCTCTCTCCCCTGGTTATTGCTAATAAACAGCTTATTTTTCACACAAACATCTGCGGCACAGGGACGTGCATCTATCATGTTTATGTAGGACTGTATCCCAATGGCTTTTCTCAATTCAGCTGAGCTTTAAGGAAAAATAGGCAGAGTGTAACCGGGTTATAACATATTCATACAATGAATAACTTAGTGTCACTTCTTCTTCTTCTGTCTCCTTTTTTCTGTATGCATTCAGTGTTCACGTAATGTTTGTTTATTTTGTTTAACTTAACTTGTTTTTTTTCCTATTCTTCGGACTGATTGGATTTTTCACCAAATAATTTGCGTAATATCTTAAAACATCATGTGTACAACCATAAAGCCATAACTTTAGATTCTTTGGTTTGACTTTAAATTAATAAAAACGATAGTGTTACGCAAATTAAACAAGCATGTATCTTCACAGTCTCTTTTTCAACATAATCTGTAGACAAAGTATACAGTGTGTGCCGTAGCCATGCATTACACACTGTGCAAAACTGGATATTAATCATTTTACATCAGTATTTAATAATGCTTCATCAGCGCTTTACAATCAGAAGTAACATATTGTAAAATAAAAGAAAGAAAATTGGGGTTTTTTAGCATCTCAAACCTCTGGTGGTTTGTGTGCGTTGGATGCTGACTCATTTTCTGGTTATCTACACAGGACGACTATGCTTGAAATAATTGGAAAACGTTGCAGCCATCCCGCTTCATATGACAGGTGAAACACAAAACAAACCCCCTGATAGCTTTCCCATTTTATGCTGCATTTTGATTATTTAGTCACGATAGTTCAGCTTTGGAAATGACTGAACTGGAGATGGCTTATCTGTGTTGTCAGTTGAACTATAACATGTTTTTTGAGGTTTTTTGCTCTTGGAAAAAAAATGTTTTACTACGAGGACCAAAGACACTAAAGCATTTCCAGGAATTCAGCAGGGACGACGTGTGCTGGACATGAAGAAGATATCACATGAGAGTAAGTTTGATTTACTGTAGGTCTAAAGCAAGCAATCTTTTTTTTTATCACTATTTCTTTTAATAAAAACTCCAATATTAGATGAATACACAGACTCGTGTAATAAGAAATATTGTATGTATTGTATATAGGTTCAACTTGAACAATTTTGCTACATTTATTAGACCTTTTAAGCCCACATTCTCATTTTAAATATGTATGTCTTGTTGTTGATGAATATTTAATGATAAAAAACTTGCTGCACAACTTAAATTTTCACATAAAAGTCCAGAGTGATCTTGATAATCAGATTGTTCACAGAGGTCTGTCACAAAGGAATTACAGGAAATCTCAACCGTGAGCCATGATGAAGTCTTCTCACAGCAGGATTGTGCAAGTCCACCCCCTACTGGCCTATACAAGAAATGCTCCGAAACTGACACTGAAATGCTGGTTTACTCAGTGCATTAGATCTGTTCCTGGGTCTGATTGGTAGAAAACATACTGTTTCACTTCTGTGGGAAGGTGAAGGCCGTGTATCCCACCCAGTCTCTGCTTGCCCACAGTTTTCCTGATGTGCAGCCGACACAGGTGCATTAGAGGAGGCACTCCTGGGCAGGCATCAGGGGAGAAGCAGGAGCCATGATGGAGAGATGTTTTTGATTATTAGCTTATGGCAGCAGCCTAATGAAATCCCCAGAGTGACGCTACATGGTTAGTTTGGATTGAATACCTCCAGCTTGTCTCAGCAGCCTCTCCGCCAGGCTGTTGGGAGGTGCGAGGTCCAGTGGCCGTTTGCCCTCTGAGTTCCTGAGAGAGCGATCAGCCCCATGGTCGAGCAGGATAGACACCAACTCAGGGCTGGACAGACGAGCCGCTACGTGCAGCGGCGAGTCACCACACACACTGCTGTTCACAGTAGCACCTGAAGGAGAGGAGAGACTAATGAGGTATGATGTGCTCACGTTATATAACTGGGGAGGAGGATCCCTGACAGTTCAGTTACAGCTTTCCCATTTCTACAGCACTGAACCATTTCCCCTCTTTATTGCTGACATAAAAGACTGGGCCATTTTCTAGCTAGACTGCATTTACTCAGGCCATGAATATTCAATTGAGTAAGCTCCAAAAATGATTTATTTTACTTTAAGTAAAAACACAGCATGCATTTTTCACAGGCAGGAACCCCGTATGAAATAGCCTGTGAGTAATAGTAACATTTTCAGAAGTACTGTATTAAAGTATCACTTTGTGGTAGATTTAGTTAAGTAAAGGTAGCAATACTGCAATATAAAAATACTCCATTTCAACTAAAAGTACTGCATTGCAAATATCACTTCAGTAAACGTATGTGTGTTATCAGCTAAATGTACTTAAAGTAAAAAGTACTCATAATACAGAAGGAACTGCCCATGTGAGTGTTATTCTATTATGTGTTATATTATTGGATTATTATTACTGATGTGTCAGTAGCATGTTGCTGTTGTGGTCGGACAAGGTGTACCTTATTTTAACAATTACACAGACATAGTTTTTGCATCACATTTTATAAACTGTGTAAAATGAGTTGTGTGTCAAATCTTAATCTGTAGAGAAACTAGTAACTATAGCTGTCAAATAAATGTAGTGCAGTAAAAAGTACAACATATTTACTATGTAGTATATTTTCCAAATAGTCAAAGTACCTCAAATTTGTACAGTACTTGAGTAAATATATTTAGTCAGATCCCACTACTGTGCTTTTATACAAACAGTTTATAATGTAGTATCAGCTCAATATTAAATTGCTGCTTATACATCTAACACTATAACTATATAATACTACTTTTACTAAAGTGAGTGATCTGAGTACTTCTTCCACCACTGGAAACATGTTGTCATGGTTTTGAACAGTAATATTACTGAGCCCTTGTGTTTTGCTGACATCGGCTTTACTTCCTTATAGTTTGGGGTTTCACAGATGCCACTGCAGTATGTGTAAATATACTTCCGCAGTAATAACTGCAAAAGTATCCAACTGTTATCCTTTAAATATTGTTTTGCTTTTCTTCTGAGACGAAAATACAGAAATTAAGATAAAGCGTTGCTATTACACCAAATAAGGAAATATGTCATATTGTATATGTTGTTGGTGAAGAAATATGAATTTAATGTGTTTTCTAAAAAGACAAATACATCTCCAGTGTGTAATCCTACAAAGTGACTAATTACTAATGTTACTACGGTCAGTTAGACCCAAGAGATGTCTATCCACCTGTGAGACCTCTGATGAACACGCAGCTGACAGCCCCCCCTCTTCAACCTAAAAGACCAACACATGTATTGGAGAGGTTCAAATGTAAAACTCAAGGCCTTCTCACCAAGTTGAAGCAGTTTCCTCACAGTGCTCAGATGCTGATGGGAGCAGGCCACGTGGAGAGGGACACCTGACTCGTCTATATACTGATCCACATCAGCACCATGCTGAACAAGAGGTCCAATGCACTCTGTGTGACCTAGACACAGTTACCAGAGTCATCACAATGAGTAGTGACGTACTTGAAAGGCAGCGCTTGGCAAGGATATGCAATGATTTTCCTTTGTAGGCTGCAACACGACTATTTTTTAATACATTATACATTTCCCTGAGCGTTTCTGATGTTTTGGTACTCTTTGAGCATTTTTCAGTGACAGAAAGAAGGGATTCAGCATAGATTATCCGTGCATATGCAGTGGAATGTGACCTCCAACCTTTTGCTGCAGCCCTGTGAATTGGAGAGCTGGTCTGTGTGGTTCCTAGGGGAGTCGCTCCACGTTGAAGGAGCAGCGATACACAGGTCACATGGCCCCGGGCGCACGCTTCTGACAGGGGAGTTTGTCCGTCCACCGTTGAACTGTTTACCTGCGAGAATATTTTTGTGACAGTTCACCAAATCTTTTAATTAAAAGCCAAAATTATAATCAAATCAGGCCAATTAAATCATATGTTTTATAGTGAGCACGTCATGCTGGCAAGTGTTAGTAAAATTATGAAAATTTAAGAAATAATAATGAGATGTTATGAGCCTGTAAGCAAAAAACCCTCTGATTATATCTATACAACACCACATTTACTGCAGATCTGCCGTCAAACATCATTGTGGATGGTTTGACATGTCAGACTTTGTATCTGCAGATTTAGGTTTGTTAATGTGTTACTGTGCATGCATGGATGTGCCTGCATTCTTGTTTGTATGTGCGTGTGGTTAATTTCTAACTCACATGCACCGACACAAAGTCTCAACTCAGCAATAATTGATATGGTTGGGGGTTGGAGTTCCTCTCAAAGATACACTCGAAACATACTGTCTTGATCTGGGGTCGTCCTGAATGTAGTTGTATTCACACACACAAAAAAAGGGCGATGATGCCTTACTGACATTTGCGCCATTTTTCACCAGAAGCTCGGCGCAAGCCAGGTTGCCTTGTATACATGCACCATGGAGGGGAGAAACCTGGTCCAGGGTGCTTAGATTTACACACGTACCCTGTAAACAACACACAGTACACATCCACAACAAAATGACCAACACAGTCTAGAGTTGGAAATGTCAGAAACTTCAGTAAAGAACACATGGGATTTTCACAAGTATGATGATTTTCAGGCCGCAAAACTTTTCCTAAATTCCTAAATATCAACTTACAATGACCTCTTCATGCAGTATAGTATTCCCTTAATGTAATCTTCAACATCCCATTGAACTTTACCTGAGCAATGAGTCTTTGCAGAGCGAGGACACGTCCATTAAAGGCAGCGTCGTGAATTGGAGACCAGTCTGATTCAACATCTAGGAGTAGACATTAAAAACAACAGTCAATCACAACTTACTTGTAATACTTTCAAGTAACGTAAAAAGTTGCATTATAATGACATGGTGAACTGTTCTGTGTAAAGCAGTAAATGTACTCCAGCTGCAGTGTGAACCTATACTGCCAGCAGCTACTCACCACTGAACAAAGGGTTAGAGAAAAAAACAACAGTTCCACTTTGACATGTAGTGTCTTGCGAAGTCTCTTTGTGTCCAGCAGACATACTTCCGCAGTGGCGTTCCAGAAGATGTGTTGTGGGCCCGGTTGCTTTGCCTCATAGGTTCTTGCAATAGAGGCTGGACTGTGTCCAACTTGCAGTCAAAACACGTCTGAAATGCGTTTGGTCCTCATCTGTTTTCTGTGTGTGTGTGTGTGTGGCAGGTCTTGGTGCTGTGATGTCATTTCCTCTCAGACAAAGTATTTGCCATTCAGGAAACAGGCTGGTTGAGTGTTAGCGGTTGGGTCCCAACCAATGAAGAGGGGCCTGTTGGGCAGGTCTGTAATTTGTGTGTAATTTGACACTGAACATCCACACCCATCCTCTCCAGCAGGAGATGGGCGGTATTGAGGGCGGACGTTGGTTGAAGATTGAGTAATTGAGTTGAGTAAGTTCCCCTAACTTGATAAAGTTGACTCTACAGACTCTACTTGTATCAAGTTTTATCAAGTCTTAAGTAGTTTTATTGGTTTAAAGAGTTGCTACATTAGATAAATCATCTGTTTATATTTCTTCCCATTGTGCCTAATTATGGACAACACAGCAATAATGTTTCTATTGATGAACTCTTTTTTGCGATTCTTCAATTGTATATCCTTGGCTAGATTTTCATGATAAAATATGAATTTATTAAGAGCAGTTGCTATACTACATATATTATTTGATAAAAGCAGCTCTAAACTTTTTCAAGGTGCCTCGGCAATGATGTCGCATTTTTATTTCCAGAAATGTCAAGTTTCCCCCTCCAGTCAAACATGTGTTTTGCTTCTTGTGGCTTCGTTTGGATGTTTGAGCTTTGCTGTGAAGAATGTTTGTGCAGTTTGACACTGGAAGGCTGTTTTCACAGTCATCTGCTGAAGTTTGATTTTAAATGATTTGGTGACGTCACCACTAGCTCGTAGCCAATCGAGGTCCAATATGTAATTTACACGAGGGTGATGAGGTAACTTGAAACCTCTTTATAGTGAAATAAATGATGTTCAGTAAATCCTGTAGGAAAGCATGCGCAACAGAAAGTTTATTATTTCTTTTTACCTTCTTTGTCATTTAATTTTTATATTACCATTGTTTTTTTGTTTGTTTTTTTATTTTGCAATGGCAATGTGATTAAACAGATTTTTTTTTTAAACCACTATAATATCAGCAAAAGTCAAGTCAAAAGTAATCCTAATTAGAGAATCACATGGCTTGCTTTGTAAAAACCAGAAAATCCACTGACCTCTCCAATGACTCCAGTGAAAGGGAACAACTTCCGGAGTTCAATGGAGCTCCCACACAAGATATGCATCTTGATAATGCAATAACGCACAATGCACCCCTGTCTTCGTCGATTTAAGCTAGTGGGGGTAACTTCGTGTGTACTACGATCACGTGTAACCGCGTGTAATCTTTTCACAAACAGCTGTTCCCAAATGTACAGTACCGGCAACGCATAGTGTGTTTTGGGAGCTGCGATTCCCACTGCACGCACTCCAGCAGAGGGCAGCAGCAGAGAGCAGACGTTTCAACAGCAAGTCGATACTGACTGGATCCCTCGGGGGAGTCGTTAATCCCTGGCAGCAGGCTACAAGCTTGCCATGCAATTGACTTTGTGCCTCGTCGGAGAAGGTGCATATGGATTAGAATGCCATTGTACAAACTCAATGAATGCCCTCTCTGTTGAACTGAACGATGAAAGCCCTTGATGCTTTGTTTGCCAAATAAATCTCCCCCTCCAAATGTCCCCCCGTTTTTCTCAGATCTCCGTCCAAGCAGCAGCCGCCGTGACCTCTCCTGGATCTGGACGTGGTGAACGTTCGCTGCATACATATTGGGGATCGTGGCTGTTATTTTCAAGTATAGGCTCAGCAAGCAACGTGCACCAAATGTCAAACTTCTCATCATGGATCTAAGTGAGCATTGTTCATTCTGTTTATGCACAAAGCATTTACTTACCAAATTCAATTAGATTTACTGCTCATGTGCAAATGGGGTATTTTAAAAGACTGTGGCGACCAACTCTGCACGCTTTCTGGATCCAAACTCTGAGTCAGTGCACGACACGTGATCTTTTATGCTGTTGTTCGTGTGAAAAGGAGACCACAAACACGTGATCCCCAAAAATGTGGTGAATAAAGGGGTCATCAGGCAGCACCATTCACTGCTCACCACATCTCATGTCCACATGTGTCAGCAGGGTTGTCAAGTGGATCTCCCACTGCTGATGTTCCGCCCGCATCAGCACCAGAGGGCTCGACGTTTAGTGTTCAATTCCAACCGCATGCAGCGAGGAGGCTTGTGGGATGGATGGGTGGCCTTTAACTGGCCCGCGCATCGGCTAAGAAACAGAAGATTGTCAATAATTACAGGCTTAAGTAACGAAGACTCGTCTGGTTCACAACTTCCGGGTTTAAGAGATGAAATGTGCACCACGGTGTGTTTGAGCGACTTCACTTCCCAGCAGCCACAAAACTGCTGGTAAAAAGTGACAGGAGCACATTCAGATTCTAATTTCCAAATGGTTGTTATTGATAACTTGACCTAATAGTTCTTCTTTTTTTTTTACTAACTTCTGTTTTGTATTGATATGATGCGTTTACGTGCTCTGTGTTTTTATCTGGTGTTTCTGTTTTCTGTTTCCATTCAGTGACAAATGAAGTGATTCGTTTATTGATTGATTGATGATGTTGCTCTAATAAAACAGAGCAGGCCTGTACTGTGTCCGCACTTACAGACTTATATACTTTGTATACTAAATATGTATGATCTCTATT
The DNA here is from genome assembly GCA_036023655.1 of Nannoperca australis. Taxonomy (NCBI): domain Eukaryota; kingdom Metazoa; phylum Chordata; class Actinopteri; order Centrarchiformes; family Percichthyidae; genus Nannoperca; species Nannoperca australis. The sequence continues at coordinate 743 of JAVQJD010028082.1, read as the reverse complement.
GATGTCATAAGATTCATGACATGTGTAGGTTATTGTCTTCCATGTAGTTAATTATATTCTACTTTTACTTGAGTGTATTTCATCAGAGGCCTTTTTTTTTTATTTACAGGCAAACCGCTGCACATGAAAGCACACATCCAAATGTACAGTAGCTTGCTGAACTTAAGACCCAAATCCCTCTATCACACAACGGCCCTTTGGTTCGGCTGCTTGTATCGTGTCACAGTTAAACTACAACTGCGGGGATTAAATGAAAGCACATGATGACTCAACCCCGTGATTTCTCAGACTTGGGCTGTGTACGACCCAGTCGCTTCCTTCTCCAGACACCGTAGCCCACTTCTTCCTTTCTCTCTCTCTCTCTCTCCTCCTCCTCTCCCTCTCCTTCTCTCTCTTCTCCTGTCCGGTCCGTCATGGCATCCCCCCGGCTGGAGACGTTCTGCTGTCCCAACCGGGACGCGGCGACTGAGTTTGTGGTCACCTTCCAGCCCGTCCTGTTCGGGGCGTTAAGTCTCGGGAGCGCGGCTCTGAGCCTCTTCTTGGCCATTTTACAAATTCTCCCGAAGCGCAAGGGATACCGGAGACTGGGACAGTACCCGCTGCCGAGGCCCGCGTCCTCCTCGCGGATATTGTTCATCGTCAGTGTGTGTGACATGCTGGGATGCGCAGGTAAAGAACAGACTGTACAAGCCCGCCTTTTTTTTTTTTTTTTTTGTTACCGCGGCTGAGAGTTGTTTGTCTCT
>JAVQJD010028075.1:0-10411 GCA_036023655.1 Nannoperca australis | reverse complement strand
CAATACAGGGGGGGGGGGGTCGGTCAATATGTGAGGATGTTGAGAAGAGGTTACTTTATTGAGATGTACCATATTATATATATATATATATATATATATGAGTATTTCTTATTTCTAGGGCTGCAAATAACAATTCATCTCTATGAACTGTTTTATCTACAAAATGTCAGATGATAGTTAGAAAGTGTCCCCTACAGTTTTTAAAGTCCGTGGTCACACCTTCAGAGAGGTAATCCAATAAGAATCAGTTACTATCACATGAAAGAAAAAAAACCTGCAAAATCCTCACAACTCAGAATCTGGAACTCCTTAAAAATGACAACTATTCACTTATTAAAACAGGTTTCGGCTTTATGTCATTGGTTAATTGTTTAAGCGTCTAATTGTTTCATCTCGATGTTAGTAACATTATTTCATCTCATCCTGTAGAGGATGTAGATACAGAAATCATAGACTGTTATGTCAACAGGATGCTTCGTGATTGATTATTATTATTAGTTGTCCAATTAATGTGATTACAAATTAAACGGAGGAACTGCCGTTGCATGCCAGCGCCATATTTTTCTTTCTTTACCTCTGACAGTCAAATGGAAGGAAAAAAATGCCAAAAACCAATAAATCCTGAAACAGTCACCAAGATTTAAGGTTAAAAGCTTTTCACCAGCAGTGATGACAAGTTTCTCTCGGCTGCAACTGTCATGGAAACAAGCCTGTTTTTCTTTGCAACCTTCCAGAGTCAAACATTAAGAAACTCGGAGGGAATCACATGTTCAGGCCAGGGCAGTGCTCTGACTCCGTGATGGAAAAGTCAAGGAATCGTACATCAAGGCCGCGGTGCGAGATGTGCACAGTGATGTTTCACCGGAGCACCAGATGAATGGAGTGCAGTACTTAAGGAAAAAGTCACTGAATTGACATTTTAAATGCTCGTCTGAAACTAAATGAACATTTTGTCCCTCAGATTTGCAAACAAAATCCATCTGCTACCCCACAGAGAGCTCAAAGTCAATCAAATATTTCCCAGCATTGGATTTATTTCTAAGCCAGTAGTGTTTTCTTTAAATCCCATCATTCACTCGAGCAAAGCACTACAGAAAGTTCTCCTCTGTCCAAAAGAAGCCAAACTCCTCTGCTGTTAGTGCTCACTTCTCCACCCTCTTCCGGAGCACAATAGGTTATTTTTGCATATTAACCGTCATCGTAAGGACACAGTTTTCCCACCGTGGCAGCTCCGACCTTTGTCTTTCCTGCTGTTGCCTTGGTGGAGGTTTGATAACCCAGAATCAAAGCTCCTTCTACTGTTGCACTAATTGCTAGTTGCTCGGGACAGCTGAGTCAGCTAAACGCTGTGAATGTAAAAACCTGTCAGCGCGGATGATTCGCCTGCTAACTACATGCTCATCACTCTCCAGAGTGCCGTACTTGGCTGTGGCTCGCACCTTCGAGAAGATTGAAGAGGACTCTGGCAGGTAAGAGCTCCATATGGAGCGAAAGATGTTTGTTATTTGTTATTTTTGTCATTTTTTATCCCAGAATGAGGTAAACACCATGTGGGAGAGACTGATCGCTACTTTGTTCAAAGGATATAGTATAAGCATTTTAACTAAATTACCACTCAAGCTCTCTGCTGGGAATTTCTGGAATATAATTAGAGAAGTGCGTTCCAGCTAGGGAAAGTGAGGAAATTGGATTAATTTTCCGAGGAGGGCAGGGAACATGAAGAAAGATTACAATTGGGTCACTTTCTAGGAATGCTGAAGAATGTATTTTAACATCTTTTTTGTTTTTACACTTTGCTTTCAGTTAATGGTGTTTTTTCAGCTTTTATTCTCTTCAACTTTCTTGGAAACTTTGCTAATGACTTATTTTTACAGCTCTTGAGCTAAAAACAAAAACTTAACATGAAGTAAAGTTTATGGTGAAAGAAATGCACGCAATTCTTGGCTTTAGGTATCCAGATCATGCAAAACATTTCAAAGCTTAAGTCTCTTGCCAGCGAATTTAAAACACCTTTACAGATTTGCTTTTTACCTTTTTTTTGAGGATACTGAATGACAAACGTCCCGGCGATGACTTGTATTTTTTCCACCCACTGCAACTGATGTATAGCGTTTCATAAATGAACCGTTCATCTGCCTCCACAGCTTCCATTTCCTATTAAAACCTCCAGACAAATCTCATTTCCCGCCTCCCAGTATTTACAGGGTGGTTTTAAAACTCGTTTAACTCGTCTTCCTTGTCTCAAAGCAATCCCGTTGTCATTTCCTAGGCTGAGAAACATCGAGACGCTGTCGAACCTGTTTCGCTCCGTGCTGCTGCTCTCTCCAGGTAAATGGTATTTTATTTCTCCCATAATGCATGCTGATGTGGCTACACAGGCATCTGGCTGCCAGCCACTCTATCAAGGAGATGATGATGAAGCCAGGTTGCACATAAAAGTGGGAGGATGAGTCAGTTCATTGATGTGTGTGTGTGCGCATGTATCTGTGGGATTCCAGGGGGTGGGGGGTGTGTGTGTGTGTCTGTCTCTGAGCCTTTATGTTTTTTTGGCTGGTGCTGACTGTGAAATGTATGTGTCCATGTGTTTGTCTGATTGTGTGTTTGTGTGTGTGTCTTTTGAAGTGTGTGGTTGTGTCCCTGCTTCTCTTTGTAGGCCTGTGTTTTTGTGTCTGTGGTTTTCTGTTTGCATCTGTGCATGCATATAAATGTGTGTGCGCCTTCATGTGTATTTGTGTGTGTTTTATTCCCAGATGACCTGCTGTGCTGCGTGTACCTGTGTTTGAACCAGCTGGGTCCTGCCCACCTGGGGATGGAGCTTGGTGTCGGAGAGACGGTGCTGATGAAAGCTGTTGCTCAAGCAACTGGTAATAGGCGCACACACACAGACACACACACACACACACACACACAACCATTCTGGTGCACCCAAACACTTGCTTGTGCATTCCCAGCCTAACTGCTAATGCCCACCCTTCCTTGCTCATCAGCCTGCGAGGCGGCTGCTATTTACCGTCTCGCTCTTGTTTCCAGGGCGACAATTGGACAAAATCAAGGCAGAGGCGCAGGAGAAAGGAGATCTGGGCCTCGTGGCCGAGAGTTCCCGTAGCAACCAGCGCATGATGTTCCAGCCGGCCAGCCTGACAGCAGGGGGCGTGTTCAGGAAATTGAAAGAAATCGCCAGCATGAGTGGGAACTCGGTGAGCAACGGAATAACATTTTCATTAGGGGAAAGCAGTCTTGGGCAAATATTGCTTTCACTCTATTTGCCTCTCAGTATTTGGGGTCAGGGAGGGAAAAGAAAGAAAATGGTGAAGTGATTGTGTATCAAACAAGGAAGTCTTTGTTTATTTGTCTGCATGAGATGGGAGAGGATCATTTTTCAGCCCTTTGAATAAGTCGTCACCTGGCTGGCATCTCCCAAGCAATTAGTTCCTTTTTCATTTCCCTTGCTGCAGTTTTTTTTTTTCTCCACACTCTGGATTGAACATGGAGTTTGTACTCGCCGGTGACCTCAGTCTTTTTGCATTCTGTCTCTTCTCGCTCTTCTTCTGTGAATCTCAATTTCCTCCCGCCTGCCTCAGGCCATGAATAAGAAAATCGACATCATCAAAGGCCTCTTTGTGGCATGCCGCTTTTCTGAGGCCCGCTACATAGTCAGGTAAAATAACACACTCACACACACAGGCTCGTCTGCATGTTCGACCACACGCACACGCACACGCACACACGCACACACGCCTGCATGTATATAGTGTCTGAACTCCTTATGTGTATGTTCAAGCATGTAGTGGTTTTCGTGGGCAGCAGGTGCAAACAGGCTTCGACACTAAAAGCTGTTGGTTTTGATTGACAGGTCCCTGGCTGGGAAGCTGAGGATAGGCCTGGCTGAGCAGAGTGTCCTATCAGCACTAAGCCAGGCTGTGTGTCTCACCCCTCCTGGGCAAGGTAATCTGGAATTTTATAGGATAGGTTGACATTTTCTTCAAGTCTATCTTAAAACAATAGCGAGGTGCCCATATTGTTCAGTGATCCAGTTTTCGCTTGCTGTTGGCCATTGAGAGATCACTTCCCAAAGCGATGGCAGTGTAAGTGATGTGAGGACAAAATCCGCAGTCATCGTTTTGTGCAAAAATGTATTCCAGCGTTTATCTGAAGGCAGCATGAGGCTTAAACAGTGTAAGTTTGGAAGATACTCGCATGTCTCAGCCAGAAAACACTGTCCTGAAAAACACAGAGGGAATTCTGTACTAGAAAGACTGGAGGAACGTTGGAGGCTATCCATTTAATTTATCCAACTTAGACCGCTGAGACGTCAGTCAGACAATTTGGGATACATGTTTGCGTGAATCGAGAAGTTTGCAGTTTGTCCCCCGTCTCTGGAAAAGCTAACTTATCACCCAGTTCTCTTATTTACAGTTTGCAAACTGTCAGTGGTTGTATTAATGAGATTCTTCCACACTTGTGGTGTGATTGTGCAATTTAAATAAAAACCCAACTGGGAGGTCACACTCAATGAGAGGAAGGTGGGGTTTTAAAGCAAACAATAGGTTTTTATTTTAAATTCTAAATTTCCTTAGATCAGTCATAGACGAGATTTGAAACAGCTAACAGAACGAACGTATGACCAAATGTGTCGTTCCAGAACATGCAGAATTAAAAATAACTCAACTTAACATGAAGAAAAACAGCAATCTGGACTTTTTTTAATTGGGCGTGTGACATCTTCTCACCATGTTGCCAAATTCCTCACGTTTTGGGGAACGTTTTGACAGCCCGTCTCTTAGCACCTGCTTTCATCACCCGATCTGACCCGCTCTCACCTACACCACCTACACCAAATCAAATGATTGAATTCCTCACTTATTAGTATTCGTGCCTCACTCACGGCTGGAGGTATGCTTTAATAAGAGTCAATTAGACCAGAGGCTCAGTGGGGAAATTTGCATTGATCTGTGGTCTGGTCTGGAAATGTTTTTCTTAACATTTTTATTTATTTATTTAACCATTATTTAATCAGGCAGGTCAACTAAGAGCACCTTCTTTTGTAGGGCTGAAGTGGATCTTACAATGAATCATTTATTGTAATACATTTAGTATTGGGTTATATTTTGAAAATATCGCGATTATTAATGTTGAACTGGGAAACTAAATGATTCATTTGGCCTTCAATCTTCTATTATCTTAGCCATTTGAACCACAGTGGGACTGAAACGCCGCCTTTAGGGTAAAAGAACCAGTGAAGTGCATCTGCACACGAGTCATTGTGCTGCTGGAAGTCTTGTATATCTGATGGCCTTTGAAGTCCCTCTGAACCTTCATCCAACAAACGCTCGGTCAAACAAATGTTGAAACACTTACGCAGATCTGTTTTTGAAATGCATCCCTCCCTCCCCTCCCCTCCCCTCTTTATAGGTTTCCCCCCCGCTGTGATCGACGCAGGGAAGGGGATGAGTGCTGAGAGCAGGCGGACCTGGATCGAAGAGAAGAGTCTCATTCTCAAACAGACTTACTGGTAACTGAAGCCTAAACAAACCCCCTCGTTTCATTTCACTTTGCAGTCTCTGCTCTGAACCACTACAATGCCTCATCCGCCTTAAGCCCTGTCCCTCATTCTCCCCCACTCGTTCTGCTCACTTTCATTTTGGATGGTATTGATTTATTCTTTTTTGTTTTCCTTCCCAAACACCACGCTCCTCGTCTCCCACTCGCTCCCCCCCCCCCACGCTCTCCCGTCCAGCGAGATGCCCAATTATGACGTCCTCATCCCTGTGCTGCTGAAAGAGGGCATAGACCAGCTACCCAATCACTGCAAGCTCACTCCAGGTAAGCAGCCAATCGGGAGGCAGAGAAGGGCTGTAAGATCCAAAACGGTGACTGGTGTGCGTTCTATTGATCCGTTCAGTGGAGGTGAGTCAGTTATTTTAGTTGAGGCATTTATCACAGGAGAAGATAATGGATACCACTAAACTAAGGATTAGCTCCCAATTACACTGTTGTCAAGCTATTTGTGATAAGGAGCCTTGGCACCAAGGTGGGAAATGAATACCAGCCGCCATCTGAATGCGACTAAATTGGGAAACTAAATTGGCCCTTGTTGGTCAGTTAGACAAATCTAGCTGCTACTTTGGCAGGTAAACAATGGTTATTCAGAGGGCTGTTCTTTCCCAAAATGCAAGAGGGAGCGGGTGAATTTTTGGACAAATTGTAACTGTCCTGTCATATCTGGCTCCGTCCCCTGTAAGCTGCAATTAAAGGACTTTGTTAGGTATATTACATTATATCACTCCTCTGCTGCGTTTGAAGCTTAACTTAGCAGCGCAGCCTGAGGGGATGTGAGTGAGTCAGAAGTTTTATATTTCGGCCAAATGAGAAAACAAAAATCCCTGTTTCAACTGTGGTTTTGTCACAGAAACAGTTGTGGGTGTGATGCTGATGTATCATGTGGGAATGTGTCATCGGTGCTAATTTCACAAGTTGTCTTTTTTTTTTTTTTTCGCAAACTGATTCGAGACCTGTTAGCGACAACCCCTCCCCTCCTCTTTTCCACACGTGCCAGAAAGTGCCAAATGAAGAAGACGTCTCCCGGGCTATCTCACAATTAGTTTCTCAAGCTATTTATAATTCATGAAATAGCTCTTTTGTACTGGTTGCTTTGGTGTTTTGCAGTTTTTTTGCCGTTTACTTCCTCCAATTTTCTCACCATCTTTCTTCTCCCAGGTATTCCGCTGAGACCCATGTTGGCTCACCCGACCAAGGGTGTCAGCGAGGTGATGAAGAGGTTTGACGAGGCAGCGTTCACCTGCGAGTACAAATACGACGGAGAGCGTGCACAGGTGTGTGTGTGTGTGTGTGTGTGTGCGTGCGCGTGTGTGTAGGTGCCCAAGTGACAGAGTGCAACTGTTTGTTTTTGTGACGTTTGGCACTGAACATATGCCTGCTGAATTTTGTATGCAAATACCTTTCGGCTGTGTTCTTTGAGTATGAGGTATTGCCGTTCTGTGACTCTCATGTGCTCACTTGTATGGTGTTTGGGTACTGTGTGTGCGTGTGTGCGTGCGTGTGTGCGTGCGCCTATGCTTTTAAGATAAACACTAGTGTTGCTATTGCCTTGGGCCTTTGGGCAGAGCAAGCTACTTCTGCCGTTGTGGTCCAGAGAGAGAAAATGAGGGAGGGGCCGTGGGAGATGGAGAGAGGTGAGGAAAGAGGCTCAAGACAGTTAAGGCGAGACACATAAAAGGGAGAGGGAGACACAACGGGAGACGGCAGTGGGGGGGGGGGCTGAGGAAATTTCAAGAGAGAGAGAGGGAGAGAGACATAAAGAGACACGGCAAGAGAGACATTGTAATGTAAACCCCTCCAGCTGTATTGTTAATTTTGGACTGTCATGCCAATAAAGTGCCTTTGAACTGAGTTGAATTGAGAGAAAAAGAGATGAGCTGAGAGAGAGACAGAAAGTCACTGCAGTGAGAAACCGGTCTCACTGCAGTGGACATTACCTGGAAGAGCCAGCAGAGGGACTCGTGATACACATCTCAGTTAAACACGGGGTGTGTGTGTGTGTGTGTGTGTGTGTGTGTGTGTGTGTGTGTGTGTGTGTGTGTGTGTGTGTGAGAGACTAGCCAGAAGAAAGTGTGTATCTGCGTGTGGGGTTTGATTAATCTAAAATTACTGTTGTATTAATGGAAGTGTGTGTCCCATCTAATCAGTCAAGTGTGTGTGTGTGGCTGTGGGTGTGCATATTTCTTTCTTTTTAATGAGTTTATTTATCAGAGACGATGCTCATTGATCAATAGGAAGTGTTAAAAACACACCTTTAAAAATGGAATAAAAGAACATATCGGGTATAATAAGTTAATGAATACAATGGAGGAACATAACAAATATCGTGCACGAGATACAATAGCTGTACACATTCAGCAATAAACAAGACCACTGTAGGTCACATGGCAGTTGGCTGCTGTCCACACATTAAAGAAAACAACACACAAGGAAACGTTCATATTGTTAGTGAGCCAAACCTTCAGCTGGAAGCTCCGACTTCTTTAATGCAGAGAGAACAGCAGCGATAGTGAAATGATATAATATAGAAGCAGAATGACACTATTGGGTGGATTGCAACCATATATGAGGAATATGGATCTGAGCCGCTCACCCTCAGTCCTGGAAACTAAACCCGGCAAAGAAACAGCAATGTTTTATTTCATCTTTGTAAACCCGACGTGCAACTGTCATTCAAATGAATCACACGTTTGTGCGACGTCACAAATGATGATGATCAACAAATGGATTATTTCAAGCAAAACATACCATAGATTTTAACCTTCTAACAGGACTTCTGAAGATCTCACCTGTTTATAATTGTGATTTTCACTATTTTGACATTTTATTTACCAACAATTAATGGATTAATCGAGAAAATAACGCATTGTTACGCTGATCACCCTCTTTGTACCTGCTGGGAAGGAAAACAACAGCCCACCCTCAGCTTCACCTCGATTCCGAAAACTGTATTTAACAATTGGCGTTTTAAGTCCTCACCAATTAACTGTAAACCTCACGCAAGTCTTGGCGAGCTCTGATTGGTCGGGCTCCAGCTTGTGTGCCGTGTCTCAACGCCTCGTCTGACACGGTGGCCACCTCGAAACACAGACCTGTTGTGCCGTCTGATATTGGCGTCATTCCTCCTTCACGACGTGCATTATTCACTTATCCAACTGTCGGGCTCAATCATCAAGATGGAGCTTTTACTTAGTTATAAATCTTTATTTATTTATGTAGTCTGTAGTTTATTTTCTTGTGTTTTTGTTTTTATCCCCCCGACAGATTCACATTCTGGATAATGGCGAGGTTCGAGTATTCAGCCGCAACCAAGAAGACAACACCAGCAAATACCCCGATATCATCTCTCGCATTCCCAAGGTAAAACTCCAGAACACAAAGCCCGGCCGCTGGGAGAGAGCAGAGTCGGTCTGAGCTGCGATCGGATAACAACTGCACACATTTATCTCGCTCTGTCTTTCATTTTGACACTTTTCCCTCAACCTCAATCTCTCACCTGTCTGGTTTCCATGCACCCATTCTGCCTCTCTGCCTCCGTCTGTCTCAGGTTGAAACCCTGCTTGTCCTTTTGTTCCCCTTCAGCCATCAAGAACTACCACTGGCCATTAAATCTGTGTTTACTTCACTAAGGATGGACCAGCTTTAAACCAGCTTGGGGCTCCTTCCCCCTGCTAGATGTTGACAACACTGGCAGTTTAAATATTAAGTTGCAGCTGTGGGTGGGTTTGCCAAATTAGCAAGTTTGTGCTTGCGTGGGGGAAAAGAAAGGATCACCAGTACCTGAAGCTTTGGCAGTTGGCCCGGGGTTATCTGAGCGCGCTCACTACCTCGTCGCCCGCTGAGTCTGTTTTTTGGCTTTATTTAGGAACTGCAATGAAGTACCGAATGAAGCTGTATCGGTTTTCTCTTTCCACTCTCACCCATCTCTTTCACTGTTGTTTTCAAGACTGTCGAGTACACAGCCGTTATTGGAGTGTCAGTAATATTAAAAGAAATTCCCTCCTGCTCTGCACTTCACAGGGCAACTTATTGAATCTCAGAGTTACATTAATGGTTCCCTTTGCCAGAATTTATTAGGCCGTAATTTATAACGTGAGTGATGGAGGAAATAGGTGCACTGCTCCTGCACTGAATGTCACTCTGTGTTGTGATTCAAAGAAGGAACTGCAGTGTGTTTGTTTCTCAGAACAGATTCTGGAAGAAGGAAACACTCCAGTGTTTCCAACAAGGTGCAAGATTCACCTCATGTCGTGATCATTTAGATTATCATCGTTAGTTTTTTTCATTTTTGTGTGATGCATCTCAAGTAAAGTCTGTCCTCATCCTTGGACAGTTCACACATATTACTAGTTCCTGTAAGACAAAAACAAATAATTTAAGGAAACAAAGTGCTGTGTTGTCATTTATGATACAATCCGTCCACTTTACCGAAATTGCTTTTAAACATTAGCTTATTTCCGTCAGTCTGCATTTACAGGTTTTAAATGACGGTTTTTGATGAAATGATGCAACTCACTGAGAGGTTATGATGAGACTTGGGAATAGTTTGGGTTGCTGTATTTCCTCACTTTGAAAAGTTGAAGATGAGAAGGAGAAGCTGCAGAACGGGAGGCTGCAGGTTGCAGCGAAGCGACCAACGCTAGCTAGAAACCGCGCTGAGCCATGCTGTTGTGGACCTGCTTTCTAGATATCCTTATTTTATGTTTACTGATCCCTCGTACCTCGATCACAGCTCTATGAAATGACTGATACTGCAAACTAAACATTTCCTTCTTCACACTGGTAGGACACTGCAGTGGCCTCGGGGGTCTGGCCCCGGCGCCCCCTCGGGGGGGGGGGGGGGGGGGGGGGG
>JAVQJD010028072.1:0-11991 GCA_036023655.1 Nannoperca australis | reverse complement strand
GAGGTAATATTACTAGTAGTAGTGAGAGAGGTAATGTTACTAGTAGTAGTGAGAGAGGTAATGTTACTCGTAGTAGTGAGAGAGGTAATGTTACTAGTAGTAGTGAGAGAGGTAATGTTAATAATAGTAGTGAGAGAGGTAATGTTACTACTAGTAGTGAGAGAGGTAATATTACTACTAGTAGTAGTGAGAGAGGTAATGTTACCAGTAGTAGTGAGAGAGGTAATATTGCTACTAGTAGTGAGAGAGGTAATATTACTACTAGTAGTGAGAGAGGTAATATTACTACTAGTAGTGAGAGAGGTAATATTACCAGTAGTAGTGAGAGAAGTAATGTTACAACTAGTAGTGAGAGAGATAATATTACTAGTAGTAGTGAGAGAGGTGCAGCTTTTCATAGAAGAAATATGAAAACATCCATAGAAAGTTCTAAAAGATTAAGATCATTACACCGAACACTTTATATTTAGCAGTTACTTATTTAATATAATGAATAATGTTGGTGAAATAACATACAGGGCTTTTTATATGTAAGTGACCTTTATATATTAATGTCATATATCAACACATGTTTAGACAGATTTGGGGTCACTTCAATGTCCTAATCTTTAATGGCTTCTAACTAACTTCTCTATGAAATGTCCTTTATGTAGCAGGAGTTCACAGTGTACACACCAGCCGTACAGGAAACAACACATGATCTGAACATGACGTTATCTGGGAGGAAAGCTCATTGTCTTTCATTCTAAATATTCATTTTCACTTTGTGTAAATACTGAAATGCATCATACTGCAGTATTTTAGTTTTACTTCTTGTGACCTTTGAAACCTTCGCGCTGCGCCTCCACAAAGAATTCACTCCAGCTCACAAACATTAAGATTAATGGTTCCGTCTGTCAGCATTGTTTTCTCCTCGTGCTGTTTTCATAGTGAATATTACACACACACACACACACACACACACACACACACACACTGCGTGTTAATTCATGATGGCTGAGTTGACTGAGATACCTGATCCTCGCTCTCTCGCTCTCTCGCTCTCTTGCTCTCTCGTCCGTGACCCACTTTGTTGACCAGAAGAAGACGAACAACAAGTGTTTTGGGAACATTATGTCCTGACTCTCTTTCTCTCCCCCTCCCACCCACCTCTTCCTCCCTCCTCCCTCCTCCCTCCTGCCTCCTGCCTCCTGCCTCCACCCCGCCTCCCTCTCCTACCAGCCCTCCCTCCTCCATCACTCCTCTGGTTCTTGTCTTTTCTCCCGTCAGCCTCTCGTCTGCGCTCCCATCACGACATCACGTGACATTTTTCAGACGGTAACACAACGTCCTTCTCTTTCCCTCCTCTTTTCACTGCAGTGTGTGTGTGTGATAGTGTTGACAGGGCAGGTTCAGACTGGTCGGAGGGGAGAATCATGTCTGAACACACACATACGCACAAGTCTACAAGTAGAGGTCATGCAAGGTCTGGAAAGTTTGGAAAACACTTGATTTGAACTGTTGTGTATAATGAAAGTGTTCACTCATCATTCAGAGTCTGTGGATCTGTTACACTCTGGAAATAAGGAAGCATTAAATGTTCAAGATCAAGCAGCTTCTGAAGGAAACTGTGACAATATACACTGATTCATAAAGTTTTTGCAATTGCATTTATAGCAACAAAAAAAAAAAGATTCGACAGTCTGGATGTTTTTGATTTAGGTACATTGAAAGTGCTTGAAAAGGGCTTGAATTTGACTCTTGAAAAGCTCCACTACCCCTGTACAAGCCTGAGATACCAAGAATATAGAAACCAAGTATAATGAAGTCTGTATTATATTGATTTACTACAAAGCCATGTTTTAATTATGCTGGTAGCAGATTCTTGGTCTTATTTCAGGTGTTTGTCGGCAGCCTGTGTGATTCTGACTCCACGTGTTGCTGCCATTACATCTCCACATTAAAGTGTTGTTATCAGAAATAATGACAAAAAGTATTCAAATAAAACCCAGGCTGTAAAAACGTGACAGCTTTAGCGCTTGTTTAAATAAAGATGGTTTTTTTATTATTATTAGACACAAAACAGACATAAATAAACTAAAGAAGGTTCAGTCCTTTTTTAATTTAAATTTGATCAATTATCAATATGTTTATTCTCCCACAGTGATCTGCTGCTCAAGATGTGATTCCACACAGATAAATGTATGTGTGTGTGTTTGTGTGTGTGTGTGTGTATGTTTGAAACATGTAGTCACACAGAAGAGAGGATGGAGGGATGAAGGGGGGTAAGAGAGGTTAGCTGTCACAGGGCGCAGGGGTTGCCGCTGAGGATGTAATGGAAAAATCACTCAAGATTAAAATGAAACAGGAAATGCTTTCAATTGAGCCTGATTGCTCTGTGTGTGTGTGTGTGTGTGTGTGTGTGTGTGTGTGTGTGTGTGTGTGTGTGTGTGTGTGTGTGTGGGTGTGTGTGTGTGACTGAACTGTTCCCATGCTACAGTGTACGTTCAAAGAAGAAGTGGAATAGGTTTTTGTATGAAGGTTCGTTGTCTGTTATGTGATTTGCGACCCGAGGAAACGTGTGGAAAAAGAAATGTGTGTTATGGTAACACTTCAGGAACATTAAAAAAAGATCAAGTTAATAGGAAATATGTTGAATAGATGAGATTGTGCCAGTGTGGGCTTTGTACGTTTTTATGAGTGTGTTCTGTTCTTGTATTAACTTTAAGGTGCTTATTGGTCACCACCAATGGGTAATAATACCCCATTACACCACATTAACATGATCATGTTGTGTCAGTTGCAGGGGTGCAGCCTATCACTGTGTTTAACCTGCGACATAATTTCTTCAGAGGTCCAATCACAGTTTCCCTCTCGGTCCAATTTTTTTTGTGCAATGCTGCAAAGTGGACCATCACACCAGGCAATGTGTACATAATGTAGAAGCCATGCACTAACTTCACTTAAAAGAATATCCCTCTTTATCTCTATCACGTTGTGTAGTAGGACATGCAGGTGCCTGTTTATTTATGATGAAGGTCCTGTCTTTTTGTAAACTGTTTATAATGGGAAGGTACTTCTCTGATGCTATGTATTCATTCTATGGTCCATCTCAATATGCGTTCAGTCTGGTAACCAGCTGAATATGCTAACACAAAGTACAAACGTCATCAAAAGAGTGACTGCTGGTCACCAGTACTCATTTAAGTGCCTGGTAAATGAAGGATTATTTTACGTTTTTTTTGGGGGGGGGTTTTACATTATCTAATCAACTGCGATGGCCTTTGTTTATGAACTTGTTTTTATACGTCGTTTTTAGTGTAATGTTTTGTTTTTATGAATGCTAGGCACTCACACCTAGACCTCTTTTTTTTTTTTTTTTTTATCTGCTTCAGCAAATGTTCACAATAATCACAGATATATACTAAAGTATACATGCTGCTGTCAATAAAGGTTCACAGTGTTTTTACCCAATGTGTTGTGATTCATACTGATAGCAACACACGTTCAAGAACCACATCGGTGACACTTGCCAAAATATTTAGTTTTAGGTGTGTGGGGTATTTTGGTTCCCTTTTAGTTTGGTATGACAATCTGCTTGTAAATAATTTAAAATAACTTTTTTGAGATGGTTAATAAATCACATTGAACTTGCTTTTTAGTCTAAATGTGTGCGGTAATGCAGTTGTAAGCAGGGACAATTTTTAAGTTTAGTTTAAGAAAACTCCTAATTAGGTATTTGACTGCTTAAACACACTTTATTCATGTTGTTGAGTATTCAAACCAAATTCCAGTGAAAAGGATTATTCCTCAGGAATTAGTTGAATCTTCTTTCATTCACAATGTTGCCGATTGAAGCGTTTTCATGACAGCTCCTGCTACCACACAATAAAATGTTCAGTAAAAATAAAGGTGACAAAGTGTTCACTGAGGTGGATTACCTACCACAAGCATGTCTCTGCAAGTTGATTTTCATGCTGTGTAAAAACAGCTGCCTGTAAGTACAAAGCGCCTACATGTTACTGTTAATCCCCAAACTTCTCTCATTTACCACTAGAGGGAGGTGTATATATTCTGTAGGTCTTTTCAAACCTGGCCTTAAATGCCTGCCAAATATTTTGTCCATATAATTATGTTTACAGTTGAACAGGCTAACATGGCCTTTTATAGCTGCAAAAGAGGATTCCCATATGAGTCCATGTTGTCTTGGTTTAGTGACAATGTTCTCCTTTTGATCCTTCTGATAAATGTTATTTAAAATGTTGCATTTTTATTTAGTGCCCACAGGCGACTTCAGCAGTCCACTGTAGATATCTGAGTTCACCCTGGTGTCGTGGGTCTTCTAGACTTTGACTGTGAGAGGTCTTCTTACATTGCAGCCTTTGTGGGAGCTTGGTGGTCTGCTGTGAGTATACAATGATGGATAAAGAGGCACGACTTCAGATTTGCACACAGCCATGTGGAAAAAACAGCTTTTCATATCCTCAAAGCTAATTTTTTACGCACTTATGTGGCCCTTTTAAAGTGTTAATATGTTAGATTTTTCTCATTCAGTGTCTGTTGTTACATTTGGCACAACCACAACCACAACCATCCTGAGCTGGCATCTTGCCAACAAATATGTGCCATTTGATATCACCTGCCTGGGGTACCAGGTGGGTGGGGTTTACTGCATCATTTCAAACCCTCAGATAAGTATGAGTACACAGGCAAGTGCCTTTTGACAGATTTCCTTGTGATGGCTGGAAAAGCATCATTTATAATACAGTAAACTACCACACTGTATATAGAACAGAGTTATTGTTAATGTTATTAGTGACACCTGTGATTTTTCCTGCTGTGACAAATTATAATGTCTGGTGCGAAAAGGGCCTATTGTGGAAACTACACTAACATGCTTACAAGTAAAAAAATTGTGATAATAGACTTCATTCAGCTTGCCAGCACAGTGAAAAGTGGTGTTACAGTTCTTGAGAAGATAAGTATGATGCACGATACATTTTTAAGGTAATTGGTGTGTGATAGATGTTGTACTTGTTGTTGAGTATACAACGCACAAACCAAATTAAAATAAGAACATGCACATGTGATTGTTCGAATTTTTGGGGACCCCAAGTAGCCCTAAAGCACATCTGACTGCCTGAACATTTCTAAACGTATATATCCAACAGTAGTACCATACTGTACAGCATCATGAACTCAATGAGCAATTCCTCTGAAAGAATAATTTCAAGTCTTTCAGTCAACACTAATATATTAAGACATATTCTTGCATAAAAACTTTGGCCAACATAGTTTGTGGTATTGCCTGTGGGGTATAAAAAGTTGGATGTTTTGTTATTTCGGTGCCTCTGGCCGTCCACTGTGACGTTGTCGGTAGCGCAACCATTTTGGTATTTATTCCAATGAGCGTGCCTTTTTGACCAATGACAGCGCTACTCAGATAATCCTCAGCCAATCGATAGGCGACGCTGTGACTCACCAAATAAGGACAGACAGCACCAAATAAGGAAACATATCTCTTTATAAGGAGGGAAGTAGTTCCTGGGTTGTAATATCCCTCCGCTGTCGTAAATGCTGTTTTAAAATTAGAAGTTTTTATGCGTCCTTAAATCTTTAGGAGAGCAACATTGCGTTATCGACGGAGTAGAAACGAGCAGATGGACGTTAACAGGCCGACATTTGCGTTATGTATGGTTCACAATGCGGACTACGTGACGTGGCGGACCGACATCGAGGGCGCTCTTCGCGTTTTCCTTTTTGAGAAAGTGCTCGGAGTTTTGGAAATAGAGGAGGAGGATGAACCAAACTGCGCCGGGGTTGAAGGGTCTCGGGGGCAGCATCACTTTCGAAAGTTTGTCTCGGTGATTTCCTGGCGTCTCCGAACCGTCAACTGGCCCGGGTTGTTTACATTTTGCGGCCCAGGCGTGTTTGCGTTTTATCCGTCGTTGACGAGACAACGCGCTCCAGCTGCTTCGGCTGCTGTTTGGAGACTCGGATCGCTAAATAGAATGTTACCTAGCCGGGTTGGATCGGCACCATCTGGAAACGGGTCCGCTTCAGGCAGAGGTACCACAGGACACGGTTCGGGGGTTGTGGGCAGCGGGATCCGTCCCGTTTTGGTCAGAGCAGGGCAAGCTTTACCGGGGGTGAGCGAGAGCGCCGGTGCTGCCGGGCGACCGGGGGAGAGAGACGCCGTCGGGATGTTGGGGGCTAATGGTCCAGGGGGTCCGAGAGGCGTGAGGCCGGGGAACGGTACCGGGGTGACCCCTCTGCAGACCGCCATCCAGGGCAACATTGTGGGGTTAAACACGGGAGTTGTGCTGGCTCACGGAGCCAGGTTCGACCCGGACAGAGAGTGCGCTCCGCTGTGCAGCGGCTCGGACAACGACTCGGACTCTGGAGACGACGAGGACCCGGTGGGTTCGCTCGGGGACAGCAGGAGGGGGGTGAAGCGGGAGAGAGCGGAGATGGAAGCTGCGGTGACGGGGCAGGAGGTCGGAGTAGCACCCGGAGGCTACGGCATGGTGCCCGGAGGGGTGGCGGGGGCAAAGCCGGGGAAGAAGACACGTGGGCGCGTGAAGATAAAGATGGAATTTATTGACAACAAGTTGAGACGTTACACCACTTTCAGCAAGAGGAAGACTGGCATTATGAAGAAGGTGAGTCGGGTGATTTGGAGCCCATCCAGCTGCACTACACATTTGATTTCAGTGGACTTGGGCTGTATGACCTGCAGTGTAATGCATTCATTCATGGAATTAGCAATGCCTGTACAACCATAACACCAGTGGGGAAAGTGCTGCACTGTAATTCTACTAACCACAATAAAGACATGGTATCTTGTGAGTAGTGGGCCTACATTACATCTAGAAGCTAATATCAATGTCTGTCTCGTTAAGACAAACAATGGTGGCACAAACTGACTCACTGGACGTGAGGAAGTCAGAACATTCATGATGGGCAGTGGGCTTTAAATAGACTTGAGCAAATGACAGTTCTATTTCTGACCTCGCCCACACACCCCAGCTATCACACACGCAAAGCCTGACACAAGCGCAGAGATTTCCAGATAAATTGACACGCTCATGCATGCACACACCTTCATACACACACACACACACACACACAGGCAGGCAGGCCTAGAACTGTTGGAAGTAGTTCCCATCAGTGGCCCTCAGAGCACAGGCTGTTCTCTCTGTCGCTGCGGAGCATGGCTTTGCTTGCAGGCGGCCGTGCCATGCCTTGGTTAGCAGCAGCGGGCCTTTAGGTGCCAACAGCTGACTAAACCCCAGGGAAACAGATCAGAGGACAGTCAAAGAGCACTCAAACAGAAGAGAGACGCTGGGGACTGTCTGTGCATGCATTATGGCACTGTACATTGCACAAGCGTGAACTTAGGTCTCATTCAGTGATGGCTTGCCTGCTTTCACTTTTGTTAGTTGGCTCTGGCACATAAGCAGCTGACATTAAATATAACAGAACCTGCTCAGTGGCAGTGACTGTTGCCTCCATTACTGTCTACTAAGTTTTGTAGCAAAGCAATATTTCACTGGAACTCCACAACTCAGGCACACAGTTGCTGCTGAGATAAAGTCTTGCAGTGTGAGGCATCTAAAGTGGATTATTTGGAGACGAGGTCAGCTGGTGAGCAGAAGCACAGTCGTTTTGCTGTGGACAGTTTTTCATTACCATTTTGAAACACTTGTAAGCCACGCTTTAGTATAGTGCCAGAGTTTTCCCTTGTCCTCCTGTTACTTTGAAACGCCTGTACTGTGTACTCTGCTGTATTTCTCTTTTTTTTTAACATTTTATTTATCCCAGACCGTTGTCGTGGAAACTGAGGTGTCTTTATGTAGGCTCTTGGCAACATGAACACTACTTGACACACCGCGGATGGAGATTTTTGAAATCGTTGCCTACACTATGTCAGCCATCACACAAATTGACAGGTGGGTGGAGTGGGAAGACTCATAGTAGACTGGTCTCAAACTGGCTTCTAGGATGAGACTAGTTTCATATTGAAGGATGTGATGGGTGACGCATACACCTTTTTGTTCTCCTGTCATATATGCTTTATATTACATGTATGTAAACTCCTGCACTGTGCAACTTGTTACCTCAGGTTTCAGCACTCAATTAATACCCGTGGTTGTTGTTTTGTTGTTTGTTTGTTTTTGTTTTTTCACTTTTTGTCCAGAAAAGGGCATGTTTTTATTTGTGGTCTTTCTGTAATTACGCTCAATAGGCTGTTTTCATGGCAGACATTTTGACTCGTCATGGCAGGAAAATGCACTTGTGTTAATAATAACAACATACACTGTGGCTCCATTCCATTTAGTAGCCTCAATAAGCCCTGCAAGTGAACCAACATGCACAATGCCAGGGCTCTGAAACTGACTCGCCTAGATGGAATGCAGCCACCTGGGCTTTCCCTGCTATGATCCGTATATATTAGTAGATTGGTAGATGTTAATGGACACAAATGTTAAATATTGATTGTTTGTGAAACATTCGCCGGCTGCAGCTCTTTAATGTGATGACTTGGTGCTTTTTACTGTTTATTATCATTTCATATTTAGTATTTTGGGGGATTTGAACAGCAGTTTGAACTACCAGGAACTGTCAGTAAACTTTTATATACTCGATGATGCATCGAATAAAACGAAGACTTAATCCATGATTAAAAGATAATCATTTGTTACAGTGATGTAAAACAGAGAAACACCTGCAACAAGCCAATATTTGGTATTTTTTGATAATCGGCTTCAACCATTAGTAGATGTCAAACTTTTTGTTTAATCATTTTCTGTCAATCAAGCGATCGGCTAATTGTTTCGGTAAGCTCCCTTTGTAAAGCCACAATTTTTGAATTGTGCGACGTTACAACATTTTAAGGCGGTTCCAGGGATTTAAACTAGCAACTGTGTTGTCACAAGGCTTTGGGACAGGTGTTCCGACCACCAGCCGACGAAACAAGATAAAACCTGGAAAATAAGGCCTCTCAAGGCCACCGTTACTACATACTACACGTCATGTACGTCCATGTTTGTGTATCTTATGCTCCTTCTTTATTTGATATATAGGCTGTGCAAAGAATTGACAATGCACCCCCCCCCCCCCACACACACACACACACACACACCCTGCAGTAATGAATATTTATGAGAAAGTCAGCAGAGCAGGGAAACTTATTAAAGCATTGTGTAGGTCTAGTTTGTGGTGCCACCTAGCACACTTAAGTTGACAAATGAGTCCTTTTCTGCCTTTTGGATTTTGGCCAAACATCGAGCTCTGTCGTTCGAGAGCCCTGTGTAGCTGCTGCAGAGCCAGTCAAGGGAGATGGCAGTGGGACAGGATGACTGGAGCTGTGTGGTAGTTCATTACCTGCTCCTGTAATGCTGCGTTAGCGGTCAGTTTGGTGAATTGTACAATCAGCCAGGGATTCCTTTTAACACTGTTCTTCGGTTCACACACGCCCACACCCGAAAAGCTCTACATAAGTGAGGTTTGAAATGCTCCTGTGAAACAGTGCGGTGTAGCATAGAGCTGCTGTAGCAGTAGCTGGTCATCATCAGCCTCTCTGTGCTGTGCGGTAGATCTAGAGGATTGGACTGATAGCGGCCATGATGAACACAGAGTTGGAGCATGGTGGAGTAGATCAGCATGAATGCATGGCTTTATTACGGCTCAATAAAATCCTGTTAATTTGAATGTGATCCGTCTCCTAAACCTCGCTCTGCCGGACACAGTATTGCGCTGCAGCTTACAATGACACATCTATCAGCGAGCTCCGGCTGTACTGTGTTCACCAAGGTGACGGTTATAGAAGTGTGCCTTCACAGCACCAGAAGCATCCTCCACATAATGTGTGAGTCATTTGGATAAAAAGGCTTTCTCAGGAGGTCACACTGAGTGCAGCCTCAGAGTGTGTGTGTGTGTGTGTGTGTGTGTGTGTGTCTAATGGAGCCGAGTCTCATTGTGCTTTTCCTTTACACTGGCTAGTTTGAATGTGAGTTTGTACATGCTGGATAATGAATGGCAGCCCCACGTCTCACAACGAGCTACCTCTGTGTGTGTAGAAGGGTTCCTCGTGTCCTCCATCGAGGCTGGGTTCTACTACTCCCACTGCCCAACAAGCCAATGCAATCAGTCTCGGCTATCACACTCTCTATTCTGGGAGCCTTATCTCGTGTTATTTCAGCTTCATTTGTGCTATACATCAGAGTTCACTATAGGGGTATTTTTAGATTGTGGTGATTCTTTTTTTCCAGATGTTCATCCCTGGAATCTCTTATATTCCCTTCCTCGTACAGATGACTTTGCCTATGAGATGAAGATTGGCGTCCATATCGTTCTGATGTTTGAATTCGTAGCCTATCCTCTGTCAGATGCTTGACTCTCTTCTTTGTCTTTCCTAGGCCTATGAACTCTCCACCCTGACGGGAACCCAGGTTCTGCTGCTCGTGGCCAGTGAAACGGGTCACGTCTACACTTTTGCCACTCGCAAACTCCAACCCATGATCACAAGTGAGACGGGCAAGGCCCTGATCCAAACGTGCCTCAACTCGCCGGACTCGCCGCCGCGCTCGGACCCCTCCATGGACCAGCGCATGAGTGCAACAGGCTTTGAAGAGACAGACCTCACCTACCAGGTGTCTGAGTCGGAGAGCATGGGCGACACAAAGGTGGGAACTAAAAAGTGTCGAGGCAAGATAGTAGTGAGGCCGAAGTTGTGAATCCAAGAAATGAAATTAACTCATTTTTGTAACTGTGCCCACAGCCCACTCCCCCTGCTTTCAGCAACACTGACACTCGGGGTGAAGTCTTAGTGACTCACTGACTGTCTGCTTTCTAATGGGGAATTGCAATGCGAATAAAAAACCCGAACTGATAAAGCACCATAGAGAGTTGCTAATGGATATAGTGGGAAATCTCTCCAAAAAAGGCTCGACAAGCACACGAGCAGAGCAAATAAATCAACCCCACAAGCAGTTGTGGAAAATAATCTTTGTCCTATTGTAAACACAGTTTTGAACTTTTGCCTGTTCTGTGCGCAGCCTCTGTTTTGGGCTTGTGGTTTGGTTCTGAGCACCAAGTCTTATTTTTATTTTATTTTTATTAACCCAAAAAGTCTCAGTTGTCCTTCAAAGGGCTCCAGACTGAAGAGAGAGCCAGATAATATGTAGAGTATTATCCCACTTACTAAAGGGAGCTGTCTACACTTTACCTTTCTGACCTCTCATCCAGGAAAGCCTCGTAACACTCTGCAAGATAAATCACAGCAGGTCTGGGTTGTGTTAGGAGGAGAAACATGCAGCCTGCTATATGGAGGACTGGACTTTGGTGTTTATCTTTGATTTTGGGATGGAGCTGCCTTGTGTTTATGGATGGAACACTGAGATAGTTAAACAGAACTTATTTCTGAAAACGGTGGAATATCACACATTTTGTGCACTTTTCAGTCTTGTTGACCTTCTGAAAAATGCCACAACAGAACGAAGCTGAATTTAGGATGTGGTGTTTTTAAATGATAAATAATAAAATATAGATTCCTACTCTGAAACCTCAGTGTACTAAAGCTCGGGGTCTCTGAGGTTTTGAAGTGAAGCGGTAAAGTCGTCAGCAGACTCACTCGACTGTCCACACCGCGGTGCAATCACGTACTGGATGCCGAGATTCCCGCCACTGTTTACACGGCTTAAGTACGCCCCTTTGAAGACGGACACTTCCAGGCCCGTTTGCCTGCCTGCTGTTTTCACAAGGCACTAACTAACGCGTACCGTGCAGCGTCAGGGATGGGAGAGCAACCTTTGCATGTTAAGCCAATCTCATGCCCGCTCTGCTCATTGATAAAAATTAGATTCTGCCTCTGTTGCCATATATGGTATGGTTTCCCTGCCTGCTCTCTTGGCTGAGGCCCCTCACATTCCTTATAAGCTGCAGCTGTCTTTGGAGTCCTGTGATCTGCGCGGGGGGCGCCGGCGGGGGGGGGGGGGGGGGGGGGGGGGG
>JAVQJD010028059.1:0-14544 GCA_036023655.1 Nannoperca australis | reverse complement strand
AATGTAGAATTTAAAAGCTACAGTGCAGAAAATTAGCTTAAAGAGACATTGGGGTGTTCCTTATTAGACATTTCTAATACTAGATGAGACAGTAGCCTACTGTTGCATATAATTCACATGCCTATTTGTAACTCAGAAATATCCTGTTCAGAGGCTGATTTCTAACATCTCTGAAAAAGAAATTCAGTAAATAGTAACTTGACTTAAGTTGATTCATTTCACTCAGTGTTCAACCAGTGTGTACTTCACGCCACTAGATGGGGCTCTTGTGTTGTTACACAAATGTTCAGAAACTGGACGTGGACAATAAATGCAATGGGCCGCACCGGCTTGTGTGCAAATAAACAAAACATTTGTTGCCACTGAGTGTAAAAGTGAAAGTTATTAAAATACTGTAACAACATAAATCATGAGGCATGGGCGGCACAGGAACAAATATGAGTTCTTGACAGCATTGTTCTGTAATTGGATGAATGGATGTATTTAATCTGTCGACCAAACCTAAACTCAGTTGTGTTTTTATATAAAAATATATGTTGTAAGAACGCAGATTTGTAGCCAACGAAATAACCAAACGGCTCGATTTAAATGTCTTATAGCCGATGGCCTCTGGACGAGATGTCAGTGAAGCTGCTACCGGCGTGTTTGCTTGTACATCTAGCCCATATCAAAAAGCAACAGAGCCGTACAGATTGATCTGTATATGTTACGTTTTGCGCATCACCGATCGGCTGCAAATGTCCGAGAAACACGTACAACCATACTTTTGACTTCAAAGAAAAACACCAGAACAAATGTGGTTAGTGCGCGCTTTCTTTTTGTGCTCCAATCATCGCGAGGCACCTTTTCTCCCTCTCTGATCTTCACACGGCGGCGCCCCATATCCTCACAAGCCCATGGCCTAATTGATTTTTATTTTCATTCAATATTCCCCTTGGAGCTTGCTTTCTTGTCAGCCCCGCTGGAACAAAACTTTTAAAAAGAAGGAGAGGGAAAAGAAGAAAAAAAAAAACTCGTCTCCTCACTCCGCGGGGAAGCACAAAAGTCCGCGGAGAGGGCCCGAAAAGAAGCTCCTCTTTGAGGCTACGGAAAGGTCAAAATAATAAATGTAGACTCAATTGAGGCTCTCCGCGCGGACAAAGGGGGCAAAACGTTACATTCTGGCAGCGCAGACCCTCATAGCGTGATAAACTCATTTAAAGAAGCCGGAATAAAGAGAGAGCAGCGTGAGTCCAGAGAGGGAGAAAGGGGCTTTCAGTCCGGCAGACAGGCCTGGCTCCTGTAGGGCCCTTTTCTCCTGCCCAGCAGCCTCCCAGCCCTCTCCACACAACAACATGCCCCTCTCATATTCCTAAACTACACTGCCCGTGTGCCACTCAGTCATGCTGCTGACATTATATATGTTTTTATTTAAAAGTTCATGATAAACGCATGGTTCCCTGTGGGATGTGATACGGGCTGATTTCTTCCTGCACAATTAGCAGAAAGCGCACGATATGTTTATTAGACGCAGATTACACCAAACCCTATAAATCACAGGGATAAAGCAACAATCACTGTAGGCCTGGAATGCAGAAATGTTATGAACATGTAAATATTTGCAGATTAAAACACGCAATAACATATTTCTCCCGTTCCGTTATTAAAAGCAGCTGTATACGGGTTGCAAATGCAGTGTATAGGCCCACAATGCTAAACTGTTCTTGACTTTTTATATGCAGATATACTGCTTTTTTTTTTTTTTTACAGAACCAGGATTTGCGGTCATGGAAAGGATTCCTCAGCACTTTTCTGCCATCCAGCTGAGAGTTTCTCTGGCTCAGATGAAACAGGCCGGGTGGAGCGGTTTTCATCTGACAAATATTTTCATTATCTCACATTCTTGGCACCAGAGGCCGCGAATAACACATTCACCGGAGTCTGCTTTGAGTTATGCCCACCCAAGGGTGACAGAAACAACATAGACCGAAGATTAACCGACTACGCAGTGTGTCTTACTAATGACACTGCCCTCTTTTATAGCTTCAGATAGGCTACTAAGTCCTTAAATAACTTCTGCTTAGTGTATTTTTAAAAGGGACATTGCACATTTTTTGGAAATAACTGAACACAAAACAAATGCTACCCTTATTTCATAATATTAAACCATGTAACATTTTTGAAGAGCACATCTCGCCTGACCTTTTCACAACCCCACAATGCTATGTTTTGAACAAAATTGAAACCGATAATAATAATTAATCTGTATAGAAACTAATTTCTGTGTATAAGCAATGGTTTGAGTCTATAACATTTAAGTTTAAAATGTGTGAAAGGGACTGGACGTGGAAGCCATACTAACCAATCAAATTAGGGCGCATGATCACATGACGCGTTTCCTTGCGTCCACAAAGACGATTAAATGAAATACCAAGATAGTTTTAACTATCTACCAAAAACTAAGCAGGCCGAAACATAAAATCTGAAATTTGGCTTTACGACCAACAGGAGATACCAACGTATGACACATGGGAGATTCGTTACTCGCTAAACGGCTTTTATTTTATGTTACGAGGCTATTTTTATCGGCTAGCAGGTCTAGCAGGTCTAGCGGCCCTAACCGAAGGCGGAAGTAAGCTGCCGTGACTCCTCTCGCGTCGCTTCAATACTCTCCATTTCTGTCCTCTGTGGTTGACAGTATGGTCGCACTGAAAGGAATCCCCTCTGTTTTATCACCTGAACTGCTGTATGCTCTCGCTAAAATGGGCCATGGGGATGAACTGGGTATGTTATTTAAGTACGTACACGTAACTCGCCTTCTTGTTAGCTCGCTAGCTTGTAACAGTTGTACTGTAGGGAAGTAGGCGAATCCAAGTTCACAACACACCAGTGTAAAGACTGGCAGAGCAGAACTGATTTCACGGGATCATTAACCTACAGCCATGTTGGTTCATTCAGTCATTTACAAACTCGGTGTTTGTCTTTTCTTCAATTTTCAGTTCTTGCTGATGCAAATTTTCCAGCATCTTCAATTTGTGCCTGTGGGCCAACAGAGATAAGAGCTGATGGTGTGTAAACACATCTGTCTGTCAGTGAAAACGTTGGGTGAGTGTGTGTATTGGAGTGAATTAATAGTTTGTTCTTCTAACTGTGTCTGATCTTTATGTAGGTTTGGGAATCCCACAGCTTTTGGAGGCCATTTTGAAGCTGTTGCCCTTGGATACCTATGTCCCCTCTCCGGTACAGGACCCATTCATCTAAAGCTAAACATCTTCTCGATGGCAACAATGAGTACATTTTTTTCTGTTGTTTTAAAAATGTAATTAGTTGAATCTGTGCTAACACGTTTCCACAGGCTGCAGTCATGGATCTGGTAGACAGTGACAAACAGAGGTGTTTAGCTGTCCCAGTGTGGGAAACCTACATACAGCTCCTGCGTCAGGCTGGGTCTCAGGTAAAACATGCCCACCCAATGATTAAAGGATTCAGTAAGTAAACAAAATAACGTTGTGTTCTTTTGAGTTTTCTCTCTTTGTGTGTTTCTGTTTTCATATAGACTCCTCTTGAGAAAGTGGAACGATTTGCTTTCTATGAACGAGCCAAGAAAGCCTACGCTGTTGTAGCAACAGGGTGTGTATTTCCTCTGCCTTCATTTCATTATTATAGCTGAATGTTTAATTCTGTGTCAAAATTTGTGCCAAGATCAAGACAGACATTTTCTACTGGAAATAATAATTCATTTGTTAGTTGTCTTTTTTTTTTTTTTTAAATCAGACAACCCTCTTAAGTCATAAACTGGGTACCTGTTCTCTGAGATACCGTTATGTTTCACTGGCCTGATTCTCAGTCTGAGTTGCCATTTTGTTTCATTAACCAGGTTATTTTTCACAAAAAACTAACATTTTAATAATGCTCCACAAAAGTCTCACGTGTCTTTAGAAATGCTACTGATATATTGAAATAGTTTCCTCTTTCTTAAATTCCTCTGCTCTTTCTACACAGGGAAACAGCTCTGTATGGTAACCTGATTCTGAAGAAGGGGGTCATTCCTGCAGAGCAGCTACAGTGATACACACACAAGTAATGATGATCTAATGATCATTTCAATCTGTAATTCTTACTCTTCAAAATCAAGAGGACAATATTTTTCCACCTGAAGCTGTGAATTCAAAACATAATTTATTTTTGTTGACATGTAATTAATACTGTAAATACGATCTGATTCCTCTCCAGTTTAAATGGAGCAGAAATGTATTTCTTTTTCTGTAAAAAAAAACAACTTCTGTGTTGTGCATCCATTTCAATAAATAAAACCCATGAAGTCTTTGATGCGTGTGTTAAAAGATCTTTATCACTGAGAATTAGATGTGTTCATTGTTATTGAGGACAGTTTGATGAAGTCAAACGATACTTCTGATTCATTTACCTGTTGCAGCTACAGTGTATCATCTATGAGTGATTTGAAATGATAAGGATCTACACAGGTTTGTATCCAGCCACTAGTGGGGCCAGATATACATCCAGCTCCTCCCTCGCTTTGTGGTAGACTTCATCCCAGTCCCGCTCAGGTTCTTCTGGGGCTAGCTTACTAAAAACAGAGTGGTCGATGTCATCTTTATCCTCCGGCTCCTGATTGTACATCCTGGCATCTTCCTGCGAGGGCTCTGCCTGAATGTCGGCAGCAGGGAGGGCATCCAGGTTTTGGATTTGAACTTTCAGGAGATCGGACACTGAAGGATGGTACAGCTCATCCAAGTCTTCTTCGGCCTTCAGGGGCTGTTCGCCCTGTCCACGGTCTGTCATACTCTTCCAAATCATCATGCGAGGGTCGACGTCATAGTGAGTCTCATCCATGTCCTCTGGGGGCTCCACCTCCTCTCCCCAGGACATTTTTCCTTTGTCATCTATGGACCTGAAATAAAGAAAACCATGCAACCTCAGCCTGCCTTTCCTCCGTCCAAAAGAAGATTATTCACTTCATTTTTATGTAGTTTACAACTTACATAATGGTGTCCTGGAAGGCTTCATCTGTAAATTTATTCTGAGAACAAAGCACAAATATTACATGATCCAAATACAAGCTGGTGACCATTCAAACATGTTTGTCATTTAATATTTATCAGGAATCATTTTTCATAATATTTAAAGCTGGAGAGTCTAATATTGTGGACCACTAGGAGCAATATATACATACCCAGGGTTTATATGGCTTCGCTGTGATGCCAAATATCAGAGAAACACAGACGATGAGAGAAAACCTACAAGAAGAGACTCAGGATTCATTTCAAGTCCTCATATGTGACAGACATCACAAAACAGATCCTTGTCCAGTCAAAGAAACAAACCATGCAATCTATACACTGTTAAAGATTAAAATCAAGTTAACAAGCTCTGCAATCAGCCAGAAACTCTTTAAAGACATCTCTAGTTTTCTTACCTGAACATGGTGTTTGTTTTCAGCTCAGCGTTTTGGATCTGAACAACAAGAAATCTTTCACTTCGGTTCAGCCTGCTGTGGAAACTAAGGACCAAAGTTCCACCAATAAACCGGTTATATTTCTTTGACCTTTGTATCCTCAGAATACAGGAGCGTCAGCTGTACATAATTCATCGTGACTTGTCTAGTCTGTGTTGCGCATAACAGACGTTCATCGTTTGAAAAAATGAAACTGCATTTGGCAACATAATAGTGTGATGGCTGATTACAAATAAGTTCCTTATTCTGTCATCAAGTTTAATAAGTGTGAACGTGCAGTATATTCTTTATATAAGTGTGAACGTGCAGTATATTCTTTATATCTGGTCAGAATAAGATTAATGTCACTTGCTTTATTTAACCTTTGTTAATTTATTGTGTTGTGATTAAAAGGTAACTGGATTCTGGTGTTCATAAATAGTAAAAGAAAATTAAAAATAAACAGAATTATGTACTGATCTAATACAGTTACAAGTATTATATCTTTTGTGATTAATCGTCCTTGTCAGCAATCAGTGATCACAAGGTTATAACGGCCTATGGCCTTAAAGCTGAAGTTGAAATACTTTATTATGAGACAAACTTTAAATAAAGTGTCAATTTGTTTATCATGTTATTTTTATGTTAAGCTTTGTATCATGTTTTCTTATATTTCAATGTATTGTGATTCTTCATTATCTTGTATTATTGTTTTTAAATATTGGCAGAGACCAAGGAATAGCAACGTCGGTCGGTCCACCACTGTGGTTCAGACTGAAATATCTATTGGATGGAATTACTTTGGTCATCATGTGACTTTTCATCTATGGCCACCTTCAGGTCTAAATTGTAACCCTATCCAAAACATTGCTTTAGGACTAAATTAAAATGGTAAACATTAAAAAAACATTACACCTGCTAAACATCAGCGTGTTAGCGTTGTCACTGTGAGCATATTAGTGTTCAGCTAAAAGCGCTGTTGTGCCTATAAGTACAGGCTCACAGAGTCGCTAGCATGGCTGTAGACTCTTAGTGTTGTTTACATGTATAGAGGTCTCCCTTGAAAATAAGATCTCAGTCTCAGTGGGACTTAGTACCTGGTTAAGTAAAGATTACAATAATATGGCAATAACCTTTTTCACATCCTGTTTTCTACCATTGACGGAGTTGTGAACTGGCTATTTGTCACGCTTTAGAGGTTCAGTGTGGGTCATTTTTTGTAGACAACACAACAGCATCACACAAGTTCTGCTTTACTGTTCATTAAATACAGTGATTTGCTAACTGGTCAATTATTTATGCAAAATAATGGACAGTGGATACAAATCTATATTATTTAGAGTTGTATCAAAACTCTTGCATATGTATAATATTACCATGAAGCAACTCACCATGCTTGGCTTACATTCACAGGAGCTTTCTTAGACGCAGACAGACTCCCCCCTGCGTGCAGCATCAATCATTTAAAACAACTAATTACCCCTCGCATACACATCTGTAGGAGGATTGGAGGCAGATGATCGGTCTGTGATCTTAATGCCAGGCACTACGCTTACTGAAGCAACTGCTGAGTGTGGCAGCTCTAACCTACGTTCACATGCCAAGATCCTATCGCGCTGTTTCAGAAAAAAACTGCCTCACCTTTGATGTACTGAAAAGGTTGTTTAAATTACAACTCACTTTATGAATCTGATTTTCTGGTACGTGGCCAAGACAGAAAACCTTCAACTCTGTAAGTGTCATTACACAGCCATAAACAAATTTAAACTAATCTAACATAACATATACCCCCTTAAAGAAGGTGACGCTGGTCTTTCCGTGTCTGGCGGTCTCTACATTAACTGTGATGCAGCTCATGTGATGCTACTTGGGCCACTCTCCACTCCACCTCTTTCACTGTTCGTACAACAGTGGGAAAGTCATTAAGCGAACATATGGGTTAATAATGTCTCATGACAACAGGAGTCATTACATGTAAATGTACACACACACACACACACACACACACACACACACACACTGTACAGTCAAACAGGAGCCGGCAGACATACTTCCTGCTCTGTTCAAAGGCTCCACAGCGTCTGCTGGTTATCTGCCCTCTATCAGATCCATATGTACAAGTCCAATGTTACCCCTCGACTAGCCCCCCTCCCAGGTCACTGAGTGGTCTGCTGTCTTCTTCCCAAAAAGGCTCTCCCAAGCAAGCAAATGCCAGATATCTTTAAGATAGTCTGTGAAATTAAACAGCTACTGTTTGATACTGCTTTTCCTATATTCAGACTCCACACATGAAGGAATGGTTTAGGAAAATCCACTTACTCGCTTTGTTGCTAAGAGTTAGATTAAAAGGTTAATACCATTAGTGTATGCTAAATATGAAGCTATAGGCAGCAGACGGTTAGCTTAGCTTAGCATAAAAATAGAAAGCAGCGGGAAACAGCTAGTTGCTGGCTGTTGCGTCCTATTTAATGGACAGATATGCAAGTGGTATCAGTATTAACATTTAACTCTCAGCAAGAAAGCGAATATGGGAGATGGAAATGCTGTCAGTCTCCCAGAAACCACAACCCTGGGAGAAGACATCCTGATGCTCCAAGCCTTGAAAGTGAGGTTTGATGAATAAAGTGTGCTAAAGCTTCTACCAATCTACCCGCTGTGTCCTGCACACAAAAGTGAAACAGCTTTCATGTGGAGCCCAGAGGCCCAGCAGCTACCGGCACAGAGTAACCACACAGCTCTGCTCCCTGAACATCTGATGCTTCTTTTACAGGAAAACATGTTCCTCTGTGGTTTAGCCAGCCTCTGGTGGGCAGAGCACTGCAACTCAGCAACTGAGTGATCACTGAGGGATAAAGCAGTAGTGCTATTAGTAGAAAGGTTAGGAAAGGTAGTTTTTCAGAGCAACACAGGTAGGTCTGTGTGACACAGGAGCAGGAGAAATGAATACTAATGTGTGAACTTTAATTATATGCATTCTGAGGCAGAAACTGGCTTATGCGCAAAACCCCTGTAAAACAGCAAATTCAGTTTTTGCACGCTAGAAAAGATGAGATAAAATGTGTTAATTACTGACTTTTAGAGATGCTTGTGGGCAGATTTTTTACCTTTTGACAGAGCTAAGCTAGATGTGCAGGTGTTTCCAGTCTTTATGTTAAGCTAAGCTAAACTCTCTGCAAGACAGCGAGTAGTTGTGTTTCCCAAAATGTCAACGACTTGTTTCATTTTGCAGCCACTTAGAGATACATTTGTCTCTAGGCTAAAAGAAAATCATACTTAGAACCATACTTGCCTTTAGCTCACTGGGATGATATACAGCCCATGTGTCACTACAAGTTTTAATGTACTTATCCTTGGTGGTGAAGAAGTTTATGTAGTGTAATTATCAAGCGTGGAAGCAAAACATTGTGGGATTGACCCCCACCCCACTCCAGCTTCTCTTCTTTAAAACTAGCTGCAGGTGATGTCAGGATAATTGAATCTTTATATGCGTGTGTACAGATTGTGTTCTGACACCTCTAGACGCCACCAGAGGCTCGGTTTGATCTGCCAAGTGCACGAGCCAACATGTTTCCCCTCTTCCCGTCCCACTGCATACTTCTGCTCTTGGTTAGGTGCGTGTGCTTCTGTGATAGGCGAACTTGCATGTATCACGTGAATGACAAGGCTTTTAGAAAATGTAAGGGCAACAATAAAGATCGGAATGAATGGGAGTTGTCAGCAAGCAATGACTGCTGCCAATAAACTGTGAAACACACACACAGTCACACGACGTTATTGCACAACATGCAAAGACAGAGCCAAGAATAAATTGCCTGTCTGTAACTATTTAAGTGCAGCATTAAGTCATGATTTATGCCTGTAAATCTGGGATAGAAAACATGCTCCAAACGTTGCAGCTTGCAGCAATTTTGGGGGGAAACCACCAAAAATGAATATTTGACTAAAGTCCCATTTTAAAACGAATGATCTTGACTTCATTATGCTTTATGTTTCTGTTACACAGTTGTTGCATGAGGTGTATGAGTGTGTGTGCATGAGCAAGTGTGTGTTTTCAGCAGCGTTTACTTACACACATACACAATGTCTAGTCAGATACAGATGATTAATATGTCACTGACCCAGCTGACAGCACTTTCTCTTACTTTAAGTGCAGGATCTGATGTCCTGGCTCTGCCCCAAAACCAATGACTGCTTATTACCGCTAAGACTGTGAGGAGTGTTTGCCGTCATGTTTGCACTAGACTGAAAGTGGCATCTTTATCAAGAAACAAATAAAAAACAGAATATTTAAGAAGCGACAATCAGCTGGAGACATCAGACTCCACGCTAAACCAAAACACACACAGTATCGCTGTTTGAAATGTGATAATGAACATATTGTAGACTTTGTATGAAAACGGAAAAGTCACCCCTCCACACTAAAACAATCATCAGCACCAAGACCTCATCATCACCGTCATTACTATCAGTAAATCCCATAAAGGCCGTTCCGGAGCGCAGGCCTGTATTTGAGGCTAACCACCCCTCTGTCTTTAGTCGCGGTCTTCCGTCACATCCCCCACACTCACAACATTTAGGAAAGCTGGGGTTTTCTAAATAACTAAAATTAACTCAATGATCTACAATTAACTTAATTGAGGCTTCACCAACACCCATTAAACACACATTAGACATCTCACGGTGGAGTTTAACCGCACGAATTACAGGGCTGGGGGAAGGACCTCCATGGAGGAGATGATGCGAACATGAGATGTTGTGATGATGGTCTGATGAAGAGAGGAGCTGTCAGACTTATGATGCGGCCGCAGAGAGATTTACTGAGCCATCTGCTCAATGGTTGCATGCAGGCACTTCAACTTTTGACACTGCCTGTAACATGTTTCAATGCTAATGCTTAACAAAATGTCTCCGCAATGAACAGGTGGGATTTTAGGGGGGTAAAATGAGGGGAGTGATGAGCCAGTCAGTCTGGGGCCCGGAGCCACCTGACTACCTGGCTCCACAGGTAATGCCTGAGACAGTTTTCAGGCTACAATAGCGCTGATGACAGCTGAGGCAGACGAGGGGAGGTGGACCGGGAGCTTCAGCTACGCAGGAGATGGACAGAAAGAGGAACTTTCCCTTCTGTCTGTTGTGTAACTGAAGACAGAAGACTGGGAAGCGCTTTGTCTGTTTGAGAGGAGAGGCAGAGGAATATGGTTGACCTTTTTGTCCAGGGCAGCTAATCTGAAAAGCTGATCTGAGTATCTGTGTGAAAGATGGCCATTAGCAACGCTAGCTGCTTGAGCTGATACGGAGCCATTACATGGTTTTGTCAGTGTATATCAACCATGGAAATATTTTATTATAGACACAATAATGAGTGGGAAAGCTCAGGTGGTCTCTCTTTCTCTCTCTCTCTCTCTCTCTCTCTCTCTCTCTCTCTCTCTCTCTCTCTCTCTCTCTCTCTCTCTCACACACACACTCACACAACCACACAAACATACCGTACACCCTCATCCTCCCTCAATCACACCCCTCATAAACTCAGTAAACATGTGGGAGCTGTTAAAGTAAGTTTAATGGCTATTTACTGTGTTTTGGACGCTTCTCATTAAACACATTTTCCACTGGAGGAAAACTAATGTTTTGGAAAACTCTGTTAAATGAAACACACATCATGCCAACACTCTTGGAACATGTGGCCCATTAATTAAAAGATCTGCCTTCTACAGGATGAACCAGGGAACTGCAGAAACTTGACTACTGACATGCACTCGCAGAGGTTTCACAGATATGTAATAAACCTACAATAATTGATTTGCTTGGCACTCATCACCTTTTCGAGTTGATATGACGAACTTGTGCATGACAGCAGTGAGAGTAAACCAAAACTGGGAAGTTGCACGCTGTAAAAAAACAAAACAATGAGCTAAACCTGTATAAAGCTCCGTTCAGCTGTGGGGAACTTTCACATGCAAGTCATGTAATCTATTTTGATAAATTGTTAATGTAAAAATCTCAATTACAACCACTTTTACTTTAAGAGATAAATAATTATGTGCGATGTTTCATATGGCCCATCAGCTTTTTCAAACATCTGAGATGTTGAATGGTTTAAATGATGAGGCAACGGTTTAAATGCCAGAAGGGCAAAAGAAGGCCTAGAGGGTGGAGTACATCAAACAAGACAGAAAGAACAACTTTAGCCTCCTACCTCTTCGGACCCCCCCCACTCCCTCCACTGAATGCTTCCTCACTGGAGTCCACTGCGGCCCTGGCTGCCAGCTGGAGTACCCCTAACCTTTAACCTCTGACCCCCAGCACCAAAGAATTGATCACAGAGCCGTCAGCTCAATCCACTCAGCGGGGAGCACATCCTGTGAAACTTTCATTACGGCAGAGAGGCGCGACAGTGAGTACAGGTGTTAACAGTGAGTACAGGTGTTACAGATGTTCCTTACACCGCCTTCACTGCTGACCCTCAGTATTCACAGCACATTGTATCCGTAAGATCACAGAAATCCTCTGGCATGTGTCTGTCACGCTCTGAACTTGAGTCTGTGTGTGTTTGAGTTTGCGTGTCACCGTCCCATCTGTGCTGATGCTCCTGGGTTAAAAAGAGGATCCTGCTGTTCCTTGATGGAAAGCTGCCAGCTACAGAGAGATCCAGTTACAAGGGCACAGCGCTTTCATCCTTATTAAAGAAACATGTGCTCGTTCTGCGCAGTTATGTCGGCAGATGAAACTTCTTACTACCTTCTCTGCTTTTAGTTTTTTCGCAATACAAATAAGGATATTATACAGATATGATCGGTTGACAAAACTCTCAATCTTTTGAAGTTAATACACTCTTTTATGATAAGAAATAAGTCATAATACATCTATGAGAACATAAAAAGATTAATAAAATACTGTTATTTGTATCTCAGTGAATGGGATTTATGCCTCCTACATACTTCACATACCAATGGTTTCTTTGTTACACAGTCAAAACATAATAACAGACTCAGCTGGTGACAAAGAATGCCAAACCCAGCTGATTTAATTAAAATGATTACTTCACTTTTGGTATTTATTATTTATCCACAGCTAATTGGACTACTGCTTCTAGGGCAGTTCTTATGTGCAGACAAGGCATTACAGCAAGGCTTTTTCCCAGCATAGAGGGACCGATTTGTATCTAAGGTAAGTTTCCCAGCACCTTACAATTGAAAATCTGGAGCTGGAAAAACAGATCATTATGAGGCTGTCCTAATTTCAGGATGAGGATAGGAAGTAGATTCTGAGAGAGATTTATACATTTTACTGTAAATGTTTAATGTCCTATGCTGTTGACCTGCCTTTACAAATACAGAGAAGAATTGTTTAATATTTTCGAGTCAATCAACATTTGCCAAGAAAAATATGTTAATATTAAGTTATCTGAGTGACAGGGAAATGTGAACACAATGATAAATAAGTAAGACATTTGCATTTAATGGAATTAAAAAGGCATCTTGGAATTATAACGATGGGATGTTGTTGAACTATATTTTGGTGTGAGTTGATGCTGCTTCTAAGGGTTAATGTAAGACAAATATTGAGAACATTAGGGGTTAAATGGCTCCTATTTTAGTGTGAAAATCTCCACAAAAAACTTACTTTAATTTATTATTGTTATTATATTAGATAACTACATCTAATATTGTATAAACACAAACTTTAAGATACAGTATATATCAAGCAGTGTTATTTCCAATATTTAATACTTAAAACTTAAAATGTCTGTTTGTTCCTTTTAATAATTCAGATTTTTTTTTTGGTGCTTTTATGTTCAGTAACTGCGCTGTGTCAAAATGACAAATTGTAATTGGCTTTGAGGAATCCTGTTACATGTAATCCACTGTCGATAGTATAACAACCTACATTCATGCCAGATTGCAACGTTGCTCATTACACATCATTCGATGCCACGTAAACTATCCTCGGGCACAGTCAGAGGATGTGAGTCAGACCTCCAAACCCACTCCACTAACAGACCTTCATTTCTTGAAGACGTCTATCTCTGTAGTTTGTAGCCACCGTGCAGCTTCTGTGCTCCCTGGCTTCACCTCCCGGACCCTGCTTTGTTCCCTCGCTGTGCCCTGTGGAAACTCTGGCTCCAAACCATAATTACATACCTGCAGAACGCAGACAGCAGCGGAGTAAAGACACACAGCATGAAAGGGAAAGGGGTCACCATTACTGATACATGATAACGTGCTGCCTCCAACTCGCTGCTGTATTTAATTTGCGTTAAATGACAGCACTAGAAATAAGCCTTCTGAATGCATTGCTTATTGGTGTTTTGCCAAACTAAACTAAAATAACACTATAAAATAAGCACCAGCGTCACACTGTTACGTATGTCTCTACTGATGAAAGTATTGTTGCTGGACATGTTTGCATAATGTGGATGAAAACAACTACAGATTTTACAGTCAAACCGTTCAGAGATAGAAATGGAGCGGAAGTAGAAGTGCCATATAAGGAGACATTTATACAGCTCTTCTGTGTGATTTAGATATTTTAGATTTTGAGAATAAGATTGTGGAAGCTAAACTAAGATGGAAAGATTAATAAGTACAATTTACTTATAATGCAAGTTTTAGTTATTTTATTATTGTCCTCATATTATTTAGGCACTGCCATATGAAAATCACACATTTGTTGTAGACTCATTGCTCTAATTACTGTTTAATTAGATTTAATTAGATTGTTATATTTGATCCAGCAGCGCGAGAAATCATCTGTTGTTGAGCTTTGATTCAAAGCTGTGTGTCACTGCTTGTTCGAAGACATAAGGTCTGAAAGTAATAATCTGTCTCTTAACCCTTGGTCTCTTTATCATTAGTAATGAGAAGTGAAGGCGGAGAAAGTCAGAGATCAAGTACACAAACAAGGCGTTGAAAGGTGAACAGAGCAGAGTTTAGTGCTTAACACAGTACAAACACAATAAAAGGTTGCAGTTCATTTCAGTTACATTACATTTAGGCATTTAGCAGACGCTTTTATCCAAAGCGACTTCCAAATAAGAGCTTTACATAAAGTGCATAGAACCATGATGGAAAACAACAAGATGTCTCATCAGACTTGTAAGAGATGAATCA